>BMAO01015794.1:0-123665 GCA_019973975.1 Trichonephila clavata
ACATTTTCTATCAACACATAAAAGCGAACTTCTTATTAAAATTTCTACATTTTTTATCTTAAGATTGTGCATTCTTTTTTTTAAGGGAAAAAAAAAAAACTAAAGAAATATTTGTTCGCCTTGAATTATCTAAAAGTATTAAAAATAAATCCTGAAATATGAGAAAAATAAATAAAAATGCTTCACAAGCTACGGGCGACTAAGGAAAGAAAAGCTTAAAATAGAAAGAGTAAAAATGTGAGCATATTTCCATAATTAGTTTTTTTATCGTATGCGAAATGCAAAAACGAAATGCCAGTAGTTTTTTTTAGCATTATTACTCGATTCAGCAGGGAAAAAAATCACTCAAAATCTTTAATTGCTTTCACCAAATAAATAAGTTTTCTTTGAAAATGCAGTTATTAAAATGGTGTGTACTTAAGATCATAAAAAAATCAAGCAAATGTATAAGTAAAAACACCAAAGGAATAATTTTTTAAGTGCATCAATTTTCCTTTTAATAAGTTTTCTGCTTATATATTTAAAATACGCTTCTTCAATTAATTAGTTTCATTCCCAATTTCAACTATTTATATTAAAATGCCTGTATCTTATTTTTTGAAAAATTAATCGGGATACCTGCTTAAAAAAATTGTTTCAAATAGAACAATTCTTAGTCCAAGTCTTATTTACAAGTTTTAGGTGAATAACATATTACCCAAGCATTTTCCCAAAGTTAATTACTGAATTTGACCTTACAATTTCCAAACGGTTTCTTAACTGTACAGCAATTTAGCTCCCCCTGTGATTTAACACTTCTTTTTACCTTTAATTTATGAGTATTTTCTTAAAGGAAGAAAAACTATATTTATCAATTTGCTGTAAGTAGTACATCGGGTTCTGTAAAAGCTTTTAAGAGTAAAATAGCAGATATAAGGTGCAAGTCACTTTTGTAACGTTAAATCATACTTTGAGTAAATTAAATATTCCTGTAAAAAGAGCTAAGCTGAATAATTTTTAGAAGAAAAAGGATGGTAAATAAACTTTAGCAGAGTATTAATTTTCCGTTCCTAAAATATAACATTTTTCCTTTAATGAAGAAAAAAGCATTTTGAAACGATTTTGTAACTATTTAACATAGACTATTGAAAAATAAACATCTATTGGGAGGTATAGTGAATGGAAAATATTTAAAAAACTCTATGAGGAAATATTAATTGTGTTGGGAAACTCGAAAAAATCTTAAAATTTTTTCAAGGAATAAACTATAAAAACACTCAGAACTGATTCAAATAATTCCTAAAAAATCAATTCATCGAAATATTAGCTTATAACTAGAAAAATACCATAAAT
The DNA here is from genome assembly GCA_019973975.1 of Trichonephila clavata. Lineage (NCBI taxonomy): Eukaryota > Metazoa > Arthropoda > Arachnida > Araneae > Nephilidae > Trichonephila > Trichonephila clavata. The sequence goes on from BMAO01015794.1 coordinate 1,333, forward strand.
ATGAGAAAGGGAGACATAAATGAAATAATAATAAATTATTGTTTAAGAAACTGTAAAACACCCTTTTATAGTTAATCGAACTAAATTATAACTTAATCTTTTAGTCGCCAAATCTGGAAATGGGATCTGAAATTAGTCGCCAGTTGTGGGATGGGATCTCAAAATGGGAAATCGTTAATCCTGATGATACTGATCAGGATAATGGAACAGAATTATTAAAGTATTGCGTTGTCATGGGTCTTGGAGAAATGAACAAAATTTCGAATTAATCTAGCCTTTTAATGTGGGTTAAAATAGAATTCAAAGATTCCGTTACATACAACTGAAAAAAGGTGTTAAAATACAAAAAAACGACCTAAATGGCAGTTTAACATGTAATTATTAATATTTCTAGTTTTTAAGTATTTTATAAATTATTATTGATAAGGTTAAGCCTTAAAATTATGCATTCATTGTAAATTTTTTATAAAATTATTCAAACATTTCTTAAAATTTTTTTAAAGAATATTCTCTAAATTTGCATCACTTTAGAAATCATTACATCTATTCTCGTAAAAACCTTACTACTGTTTTACACTGTAAAAAAACATGGTAATTATTTGTTCTCAATTTTATAAACTTTTTAACATCCTGAATCATCTTGAAGAACTGTAGTTGTACAAATAAATGCTGAATCGATTGAATAAAAGGGACGCCTCTCATATTTTGTGTCAAAAATAAAAATGATAAATATCATAGACTTTACCGTTGAAGTAAATAATAGAGAACTGGTATTTTGAGCAATTGGCTTTGAAAGATGCCGAAGAAAATGTCATTTCGCTTCAAAACTCCATTTCTTTCCCCTTCTCATAAGTACATCTACGTGTTACTTATGACTGAGTATGTGTCATTGTAAATTTGTCGTCATTGTTGAAAATATTTTTTAAAGAAAACGACCTCTACTTATGCCCAAAACGGAAAAAATATGCTCTGAAGCTAAAGTGACTTATTTCAGATAGTTCTGTCACTGTTTTAAAGTGAAGGATTATATGATATATTATTTTGAAACCTACTAAGAGTAAATAAAATTTATTAGTTTATGTGATGAAGTATTTAACATTTTTGAAGTGATTTACACCTATATAAATACTTCTTTTTTAAGTTTATAAATTTCAATGCAAATTGTTTGTACTTAAATATTAAAGTTCACATATTTGCAATGAAATTATTTAATTAAAAAAAACTAAATTATGATCAGTACGATAGCTTAGATGTACTACAAACAATGAAAAGCTATATAATATATAATATTTGAAATATTTTCTTATGAAACATAATGTAGATTCACAATGATTATATTACTATATATCTGTATCTAAATATGTTATACAAATTTATATTGTAAGCCTAAATGCAACATAATAATACAATAAGACCGGAACAAGGCAGTTTGTGTTAAAGATAAATTACTTAGCGTTTTTTAAGAACCGTTAAACATAACACAGGAAAACTCCTTTTTACTGCAGTTTAAGCAATAATATCTTTTTTGTCAACGGGAAAATATGTAAAAGAAAATTAAAGAAATATATTTAGTACATTATTAAAATTATTATAGAATATTTATGAAAAAACTGTTAATATTGCATTAAACTTGATAAATTATTATAATAGCTAATATTTTTGGAACACTTCAAAGCAATTAAAGAAAAAGCAACAAACTTATGTTAGTAAAAGTATTACTAAAACAAATTCGATGCATTTATCTAGAAAATGTACTAAAATTTTAATATTTTAGCAAAATTTGAAAATTTTAGAGCTGGTTGAATAAGCATTGTAAGAAATGTGGCAATCTTTATGAGATCATTATTTAAATAACAAGCCATAACTCAAAAAGTATTCATACAATAAGAAAGATTTTAGTTAATTTTTAGAAAGCATAAAAATCAGGTTCAATAAATTTTATAGAAATAGAATTGTAATATTTTGAGTTATCAGACTCGACGATAGATTTTGAACAATTTAAATGCCCATTTCTGGTAAATCAAAGACCCACTTCCGGTTTTTCCAACTTTGTAAAATTGGTTGCAACTTGGCCTCTAGGTAGCGTAAAATAAAAAAAAAGGTAGGTTTTGTAAAGTCAAAAGATAGCTCTATTCAATAAAATAAAAAACAAAAATATGTCTAGACCGATTTTGATCATTCTTAACGTGTTCGGATACCTTAAAGTTATAGAAGAACAGTGAGAAATTGCTGTTTCATATAAATAAGCAGTTTTAAAAGTCATCAGAACTTTAAGAGCTTTTGATCTCGGGAAAAAAAGTTTTCTGCAACTGACCCCAGAGTTTCGAAGAAATTTATTCTTGTAAGCCAATTTCAAAGCTCAATCTCTGAAAATTTCTATTAGCTGTTCCTCTGCTACATGTACCACTAAAGTTTTTTCAATTTAAGTGATTTAGTTTAGGATGACAAATCTTTCAAATTTTCTACCAGGTCAGAGGAAGGTCATAATATTAAATGAAAAACCTTTGAAGACAACTCAAAAGCACTGGTGACCCTCAGGGATCTGCGCACCACAGTTTTAGAACCGCTGAAAGATAATTTAAAGTTGCCAAAAGAAAAACATAAAATATGTGCTTTAAAAAGCTAAATTTTTTTTTAGTAGCTAAAGTGTAATTTTTTTCGATTTTCTTCAACTTTGAATCTAGTATTTTGTTTGAGTTTCGAAGTTTAGCGACCAAGTAATACAAAGAGCAATATTAAGATATGATTTTAACTCATATAAATTGAACATATAATGTCATTTATCACTCAGTTATCGCTTGAACACAGAGAAAGTTTAATGTAAGAAATAATTTGTAGTTTCTGTATACACAACGTGTTAAAAATGTTTAAGACTGGAACTGTAAAGAGAATTAGAGTGAAAAAATAATAATTTGTTATAATTATTTTTGTTGTTGTGACAGTGCTGCCCAATCAACGGTGCCAGATTGGAGCTGAATGAATTCATTGTGGCAAGGGGCTAGATTTCGTTTTCCGTTAACCGCAGCCTTGAGTACCATACAGGTGGCAATTACTTTTGGCTTCGTTTCAACCCAATTTTTAAAGAGAACACTTAGAGAAGTGATTAGAGAGTGTCCTCCATCTTTTCTGCAGCCACCAACCTCTCGAATGGATTTTTGGCTCGTCTAATATTTAGAGCAGGGGTGGGCAGACTTTTTCAGGGTACGGTCTACTTCTAATTTTTTCAAGGTATTGCGGTCCACCCAGTATCAGTGACCCACACAAAGGGGGGAAGGGTCCACGGATCCGGACCCTCCTCCAAAAACCATGATTTCTTTTCGATTGATTATAATACCATATATATAGAACGTAAAATTTAATTAAGTATTTGTAATTAATAATTTTTTATTAATTAATGTTAATTATTTATTAAATAACTTATTTCTTACTCTTCTTTGTTCCCGACAATCTATAAAATGAAAAAAAAAATTACGTTTGGCAGCGTATTGGGGTAGGATATAAGAATGGTAGTCATTCGACCCTGGATCACCGCACCGCGCCCCCTTTAAAAAATTCACGAGTGCGCCCACTGCCCAGTGTCGTAGGTAGGGTGAGGTAAGGAAAAAGTCAACAATATTTATTATAACTTAATAATAAATACGGAATATATGTACTTACCTGCGTAAATGAAATGAAAAACTCACTTTTTTGAAACCGTGTTTAAAGCAAAACGCGAAATCAAACGTAATAATAATAGCCACAAATATAAGAATATCTAATGATGCATTTACTATCAAACAATTCAAAATACATTAAAGAATAACACATTTCCATCTAAAGTTAGTTCTCGTAATTACAGTCAGTAGAAGAATTAGTCTGCTTTCTGCCAGCTAATCTTGAATATGTCCGTATGCAATTACCAACGGCTTATCTTCAGGCGGTCACTCTAAATTGTCTTCGCGGTTCACCGGTCGATCCCGATCGACGTAATACCCACCCCGGAATTAGAGTATCCCGAAACCGCAAAGACACTATACATGTACAAGCATCCATGCCTTCTACAGGATCCGAACCATCTTATACCACACTAGTCAGTGTCATTAACTATTATATTGTTTTGGTATTAACATATTTTATTTATAGAAAACTTCTACTGCTTGAATGCAATTGTTACAGTAATTTAATAGCGATTTTAATGCCTATTCTAGCTCTCTTGCGATAAAGTCTCAAAAGCCTGCATAGAAGCCGAAAAATCCTCTAAATTATCCAATCTATTAATCCCTTTTTCAAATTTTGGGTATAAAAATAAATGAAAAAAGAAAGATTAGGTGAATAGAAAGAATGATTCAGCATTCGTTAATGTTTTTTCGTCAAAATACTACGAGCTTAAGCAAATTATATCTAGGTATATTATCGTACATTTAACTTACATTACTTTCATCCCAATATTCTGAGCAAATGTGGAAAATTCTTACTATCAAAAGCTTCAGAACATTCCCAGTTACTTATACCCCTACAATATCCATATTTTTTTTATTTTAATTGATATTAAATTTCGGTTTGCTTAAATTACAATTCATTTACGAAATTTTAAACATTTTCACACTTAAATGCAATTATTATTATTATTATTGCGTTTTAACCACTTAAGGTAATTTTTATATTTAGAATCTTTATTATCTTAAATACAGTAATGGTATAAGCGAAATCTAAAACAATGTCAACTCAAACTTATTTATTAAAGGAGGTATGGTTTCTAGCCAGAAATAGGAACTTTCCAATCAACGTATAAATAATAGTGATATGATTTGTGTATACTACACTACTAAAATGTAACAAACATTTTTTTTAAAAAAATTCGATGGTATTCTTTTGTTTGCTTTTTAGATTGTTATGAATTGTTGACTTCCATTCCGTGCTTTTTCAAATGATTTTAGCATTGCATTGAAAACGGCATGTTTTATCATATGTAACGATCGATTTCCAAGTAAGTTTGGATAATTTCCATTGACTCCCGACAATATGAATCACTCGGGTCTTTTTTCCGGTTCATTTGATAACGTGGTTATTTAACATATAAACTTTTGTTTTGTTCAAATGTCCGTACGATATGTGTGTGATTCAAATGATTTCTTTATTGATGTTTAAAGACACATGCATTTAAGAATGAAGTCTATCATACTTGTTGATGCTTAATAATTGTTTGCCACGCAATCTCACAGAAGTTCTCAAGTGTTTTAGATTATTTTAGTCTTCCTGTTCATTTATGAGTTTTTAGCGTGTCTCTCATCCACAAAAGATTCGAACAACATGCTTATATTTAATCTTTGTGAGAGTTTCCATAAATTGATAGGTTCCAAGTCGTTTTTGGAATATTTTTTGTGCTAAATTTAAACACCGTTCTTTAATCCATCGTAAATATTCAACATGAATAATTTTTTACATCTGGAATGAATATCTGTTTGGTTAGCTTAACAAATATACACCACTGTCGACTGTGTACGAGCAGGTGGTCAAAATTTATCACTTATACACCGTTAACTGAGACCGTAACTATTACTCCGTGACTGCGAGCTAATGCCAGTCTTAAAATTCTTTGACATACTGTATTCAAAAACCAAATGTATATTTAGAAATGTTCAGAATATATCTTATAATTATAATCAAGCTCTTAAGAATATTAATTAATCTTAATTATATAGAACACGATTTTACTTGACATTTTGTACGAGACTCAGTACATAACACCTTCCCGCTTTTATATTATTTCTCTTTAATAAGGATTACAAATTTATAAGAAGTCATTGCATAGAGAGAGAATTTGCATTTAAACATATTTGGTCATGTGAAGATATTTTAAATATATTATCCTTATATTTGATTCAATAACGAAGTTTTAGGCAACTTTCGAACTTTTATCGGGAACTAAGCATATCTTCTATCTGAAGATTCGCATTAAACCTATTTTAATTATGTAGTTCAAAAATTATTCACATATTTGCCTTTATAAAATAAATAGTTTTCTTTTCGTAACATGATTTACGTTAGATTAATGTCAAATTTGAGGGGGTATATTATATCTTTCTCTGTATGTATATATATACACATATACTTCACATTATTTTAAGGAGTTAAACTCACATTAAAAAAAACCTATGTATGTTTAAAAAATAACATAAAATATTCTGCAATTAATATAAAATATTTAAAATACTGAATTCTTTCTATGTAATCAATATTCTTTCAGAGAGTGAGTCTAGGCTGCATAATTTTATTATAATAGTAAACAATCCTAAAAATTCTTCAGTTATCAGATACATCAGTACTTTAAGTTTGCTTTTTAACTGACGGAAGCACCTATTTTGTGTAATTAAAAGGAATTTATTGTAATAAACATTTTATCCTTAGTCAAAAAATTCAAGTTTTTACTTGAATATATGAATAGTTAAGTGTCGTCTAGTATAATTTAGACAGAAAAAAGAAATTTCATTTCTTGTATTTCTTTATTTACTATTTTAGTTAGGGGGATTGACATGCTGTGTTAGAAAATTCTGTTTATGAGTTTATTAACTTGTCAAGGAAATAAATAAACATTGCTTAATATAAAATATTAAGAAATATTATAAAATATTAAGCAAGGAAAACACATTATGGAAAATATATTTTTTTTAAATTCTTCATTTTAAAGCGTTAATATGAAGATTAGTTTTAGATATGTATATGTTCGTGATATTAAAAATGAAACATCAACATATGGAGTGACCAGAATATTACGTAAACGTCTGGGTAATAGCATCTCCCTGAGTAATGTGTAGTTTTCTGGCATGCATTGAGTAGGATATCATGAAAGGAAATTGCAAGGGTATTATTTCTGTCTGAGAAGTCATTTTGAATTTTTTCTTTCTTCTCTCTGAGGACATGTATAATAGTAAAGAATGCCAGGTTGATACCAAGAGGGGAGAAATTTCCATAAGAGACACGATTTTACGAGAGGCATAGGGATTGGACTAAAGAGGGTAAGTTGGTTCAGGAACTAAATCTCAGCAGCTACATAGTACCTAAACATTAAATTATTTAAACTGTTGAATGAACTCATAAAGTGCAATATGTATTTAAAAGGGCGTTGACTATTGATATCTGAATATCAATCTATTCTTATATATTAAAGAATTTAAAAAAATTTCCAGACATTGATTAGAAAGAAATTTAGAAAATATTGAAGAAAGCTGATCGGTTATGTATATTATTTGCTTTTTTACTCTAGAATAGTGTCTTCAAACTGTGTTTCACGGAACCCTGGGGCGCCACGAGGCATACGCAGGGGTTTCATGAGTCACAATAAAAACCCGAAATGAAAATTATAAATGCGTATACAAAATGGGTTCTCGTTCTCTATGAATAACAAGTTTCTAATTCTCATCCCAGTCATTAAAACTGAGATCTTTAATGACTGGTTGAATAATATAACTCTATTTTACAATGATGTTTAAAACTTTTATTATAATATAATTAAAAAGTATTTAAACATTTTTTCTTTATACGTACTACCTACTAGAATGTGAGTATTCTATTATTTATAATACTGAGTTTTACAAAATAATTTTATACTTGTTAGTACAATGCATTGCAAAACTAAATAGTTTTCTAATGGGAAATGTACTTTTCTTCATTTGTGGGGAAAAGCCCTGTTTTGAAGGAAAGGGAGCAGCTTATCGACATATCAATAGATTCAATTCTAGAATCTAAATTTAGCTCCTAAATCAAGAGCAGCCCCTAAATTTTAGGTTGTAAATCCTCGTGCAAAATATACAGGATTTTTCACACATCTATAAACATCTTAATGCCAATCAGAATAATGTATGCAAGGGAAAAATATTTCTCAAAGTGAGTGAGCGTCTACAAAAACAAAATATAAAAACAGATAAATGCAAAATATGAAATCCGACAGCAGATAACTTCAATAAACCTAGACAAAGACAGTGTATGCAAAAAAAATTAAGCATGTACCCCAGTTATTCAACATAATGCATGAGTAAGCGACACTTGAATCATATTGATATTATTAATTATATAAAAAATTTTAATAAATATTATAATTTTTAATTGCCTTACATAAAGTACCTATAACGTGATGATCAACTTTAAATATCATTTTAAAATATATTCTTTTGAGTAGTCTGTGGGGAACGGGGTTCCACTAAAACACCGTGAGTCAAAAAAGTTTGAAGATCACTGCTCTAGATATAGACTTTACTAGTCTGATGTAAATGTTTTACATTAAAAAAATAAGCTTTTTATACAATTAAAATACAAAAATTAGTTGTTATTTTAAGATAATTATCTCCAAAAGTATTTGCAAGGATTTAAGTCTTCAAATATATCTTATTAACAATTCTAGTCATTATATTCCAATAAATAAGTCTTAGAATTTATATTTAATATTCACAAAAAAAAAATCATCGTGGTATTTGAGAATTGTGTCAGAAAAATTCAATTTATTCACCTTTTTTAACTTATTTCCTCTCATACCCTCTAAAAGTAACAACATAAATTCTTATCACATTTCCAGATCTGTTTTTATTTAAATCATTGAACGTTATTCCATAAAAACGCGCATCAAAATTCCTAAGTAATTTGATGTATGAAAATGCATATTGTACCAAAATGTACAGTAAATTAAATAATCAACAAAAAATTATTTAAAAAACAATGCATACCAAATAACTAACCATAAAATTTAAAATTGAGTAGCTGTTATTTAGAAGGCTTGAATTTACAGCTATGAATGAAATTTTTTATATTGTACAAAACCTTTCCGAAGACATATAAAGATACTGAAATGTATATTCGGTATTTTTATTTTTCACAGCTACTGATTCTGAATACAAATTTGCATATTCTGTATTACATAGCCATCTTAAGACTCGTGAATTTAATTTTATGAATAAGTTCGTTCATTAAATAAAATATAACGTGCACAATTTCAAAAACATGAAACATATATTGAAATGGCGTTGCTTTAAATCTCAGTCATATCTCTCGAAATATTTTTTATGAATTTATTCATTATTTATTCCTTTGCTTAATGTTTCCCAGTAACAAATATCTACTTCATTTACATTTAAGTAAATAAAAATAAATAAAACATGTACGGATTCCGTCTTTTCAAAAATCAATTTGCATTTGAAATTTTCATCCATAAAATGCTTTAGTTACCGTTGAATACATTTTTCAAGCTCCAAATTTTCTTCATGACACTTATTACTTCCAATACATGCATAGCAATCTGATTTTTTACCATTATTTTGTGTTCATTGTGAATACTTTGCATTGAGAAGAAATATCATTCTAAATTTTAAAATGAGATTTGTATAATGCATCTTCCGATTCATCTAAAACTGAAATATACCTCATCTCAATGGAGATACATACTTTTATGAGAATTGATGATATTCAGAGAGTCATAATCCCGTAAGCAAATCTTGAAGGAAATTGATGCACTCTTACGAAATATTCCACCCAAAATCTGGGAAAATAATATTCAAGCATCGCGAAGAAAATATTCCATGAATTTCCTTTCTCATGGAAAAGAGAATGCTATAAAATTATGCCAACTCCTCTGATAGTAGATTTCCGGAATTTCATATTCATTTCTATAGAAGATGTGATTAATATTACATGACAAGATTAGAGAACGTTTGTGCAGAAAATTGAAAATGGAAAAATTCTTAATAAGCTTATGAAGAAACAATAAATATAATTTTTAATATAAAAAATTGCTGTAACATTTTAATAGTATTTATTACGTTGATAATGAAGTTTCCCATGGTTTTAATATATTTGTAAGATATAGTAACACTTTTATAAGACTCAGAAAAGTAGGAATGTTTAGTGTAGATTTCTACATTTGATTCATGAATAATTGACAAAGACGTCTTAAGATAAATCATCTTTTTTATACTTGTCGATGCAGCGCAATAACTCGTTCTGTAAGGGTATTGAAACTTTTTTGATTAAAAATTAATGGTAGAAAAATGTATCTCATACATTTCATAGGTCTGTTAATATGAGAAAAGGAACGAACTCATTGAAAGATAATTGTAAAACATCAGTGTTTTAAACGTAATTATATATTCATTGTCTTTTTTGTGACAATATGTAGTAATTTGATCGTCAAAAAATACTTTTAATGATATTAAAATCTTTGCTTTTATAAAAGCAAACATCACATGTATTTAATCATTTTAGAATTTTTTCTCTATAATTATAAATAAAAATTAACATTCAGAATAATGGAAATTGTTAAGTTTTAAGTGAAGAAGAGGAGCAGTTTGAATAGAAAACTGTTTTTACTAATATCAGCAATTTCATCAGAATAAGTATTATGTTTGCTTAAATGAAAAATGTGTAACATGTTTTGTTATGTTTAAGTTTTAGTTCATCTCGTTTTCTGATTAAATTTGTATTTTTTGTTATATATATATGTGTGTGTATATATATATATACATATATACATATTTATAATGCCTGTAAACAGTTTTATAACAAACATATAACTGTTAAAATTAATAACAAATACTCAAGTTCGCCATTAAAATTAATACATTAACAAAGATAGAAATTACTTTTCAATTCTTTACATGCAAAATATCATTAAATTAAAAACTTCTACCATTTTACATTAGTGTTAAATTTACTTTAAAATATATGCGACATTTTAACAGGTCAAGGTAAGAATCCGTGAGATAGTGCTTATTAACGTCACACTCAAGCAAACTCGGGCTATTGGTGGCAGTCTTCATAAATTTGACCAATGATCATATGACGAGAAGGATGCTTGAGCTACCACCCTACTCTCCTAATTTTCCACCACGCCAACGGAAGGGCTTTAAGCTTCGATATATTTAACGTGCATCGGCCTTTCAGCTGTCTTCAGTGGCATGTGGATTAGAACCCAAGCGTGGACCTCGAGAGTTACAAGTTCGTGACCAAGATCACCAGGCTTCAAGTATTACAGATTAAAAATATTCTTTCAATATTTTACATTTGGATATTACCTTGATTGATTAACTGTAGCATCAAGCTGCAAATTGAGATTTCTTTCCGTAATTACTATTGGTTTAAACAGAAAAAAACGGATTTAATTTTCAAAGCTTAAAAAATAAGTCTTGGAAAAAATATTAGAAATATTGAATAGAATATTTGTAATTTTTTTTTCACCTCTAAATAAAGAATACCTTATTTTAAATCCCTAAAAATTTCTAAGCTGTTTTCATGCATGTCTGCAATTACAAATCCAAACATACAATTTTTTTTTCGATTGAAATTCAAGAATATGTACAAACTAAATAATTGTTAATGAAATTGATTCTAAAAAAGTAAAATTTCTACTTCAAAAAAAAAAAGATAGTAACGGAATTCCCAGAAAATGAATATTTATCAAGATTCCCTTTGAAACCAGGAATCTAAAGATTTATTTGTTTCACGAATTGAACATATACACTACATCGAGAAACCAAAGTTTTATTTTAAATCAGCGCTAAAATTAGTAATGTCTTTCTTTGTAGTAAACGCAACTAAAAGATAAACTGAAAATATTTATGCTTACGTGAAAAAAGTAATTTAATTTATTTTCTTTCGAGAAATTTATTTGTACTCTGAAGCAAAGAAAACTGTATTAATAAAAATCAAGACTAAACTTATCAGAAAGTCCCAAACATACTTATTATTAAATAAAATAGGGTGCACAATATAAGCAAGGACACATTCTTTAAATTGTTCTATCTATGATACTCTTAATAGAGATTTATTTTATTTTGTAAAAATACAAAAAAATTCCTTCTGTTTATATGAAAGTCACTAAAAGTAATCGTATTCTATACCATTGATGTTGTAATTAATACATATGTATAAACCTATTATCTCTCTTGTCTTCATTATCATCTGATATGCATTTTACTTAAAATTACCTCCAAATGCATTATCACTTTGTATTAATTACAATCATTCGAATTAAATGACTTAGGAAGATGAAAACTAAAATAACGGACAGTTATGGAGATAGAAGAAATAGCTATCTTCGGTTATTTTGCAGCAATTAAATATAATTTCAGTGTAATGATTAAATAAAATGTTTCATTTAAAAAGCTATAAATTCACATTTTTCTTTTCACAAAAACGTAATGCTTCATTCATGACCGAAGTAAAATATTAGATAACAAAATAACAAAAAATATTTATCGAAAATCATAAGGGGAAAACTGTAATAAACCTTTGATTTGAACAGGAATAGTTTTATTTTATCTTTTTCATCTAAATAAATGTTCCGTTTCAGCATTTTACATTAAATAGGAATTAAGCATACAAGTTTTCATTTGACAAAAATTATCGGAAAATTGATGAAAATGATAAATAAATAAATAAGATCAGTAAATAAAAGAATAAATAAATAAATGTAAGAAAGAAGATTAAAGTAAATAAGAAAGTAAATTTAACATAAACAAACCTAATGGAATAAAGAATTTAAAATAAATAAAGGAGAGGGAGGGAGGAATATAAACGAAAGCACATTTTATTTAATTTAAAAAATTCAAATGAATCAGATCATTTTTTTTTCTTTACAGTTTTATAAAAAAAATTAAAGCATTTAGTAATTAAAAGCTTAATCCCTCGCTAAGTTAAATTTATAAAGCGATATGATGTGTAAATAAAGAACTGTATGATTGTATTTTCATTTGTATTATATTTGTATTAGTTTGTTTCATTTGTATTTTCCTTTTAAATTTAAATGAAATACATTTTACTCTTCTAATACGAAAAACATTATATATATATATATATATATGCCTAACATTTTTCGTATTAAAGGATTAAAGGACTAAAATGTATTTCATTTTGTATGAATTTAATTATTCATCACAGTGTTTATATATATATACTAGCCATTACCCCCACCCGCTTCGCTGGGTATTTCATGATGTTTTATAAATATCTCTATATATAAATTGTTGATATCTAAGTCCTAGCATTAAGAGTTCGATTGTATTAAAAAATATGCTTGTCGTCTCTTGATAAAAAAAAAGAAAGAGCGGAACTTATCTAATTTGTATTTTCGAAAATTCTCTAATATTGAAGTATAGAATGATGTTTGCGCTTTCGTAACCCTATAACCAAGTGGATTCCCGCAAAACCAATTTTCGGTGGATCTTTACTCTGGAAAATGAACATGCAAGCCAAGTTTCAAGTCTAAATCTAATGTAACAAAAACGAAATTTTTACTATCAATACCCTCCGTAATTCAGTGAGAGTCGTTCTAACAGGGAAATCTAACAGGGGAAAAGACGAAATTTTTACTATCAATACCCTCCGTAATTCAGTGAGAGTCGTTCTAACAGGGGGAAAAAAAAACGAAATTTTTACTATCCCACCCCCTCCGTAATCCCGTTGAGAGACGTTTTCCAAAATAACCCTTCTTAGCGGATTTCAATTCAACAAAAGAAAAATGCAAACCAAATTCCATTATTATAGTCCTTGTACTTCGCAAAAAGGATTTTTTTTGTCAATACGCACCAGTAACCTCTTGCTCCCCCAAGATTTGATTTCCTTCAAATTCCTACTCTACGAAAGGAATCTGCTTACCAAATTTCAAGACTGTACGTCTAATAGTTTAAAAATGGGGATAATTATCTTTAACGCCCCTTGAACCCCCGCAACGCCACTTGGGGATCTGTTTTTACAAAACTTATTTTGTAGGGGGAACTATGAAAGGAATCTGCTTACCAAATTTGAAGACTGTGCGTCTAATAAATTAAAAATGGGAAAAAATTATCTATAACGCCCCTTGAGTCCCTGCAACGCCATCTAGGGGTCGATTTTCCCAAAACCCATCTTGTAGCTGATATCTACTCTATGAAAGGAATGTATTTAGCAAATACAAAGACTTTGCGTCTCACAGCTTAAAAATGGAAATAATTATCTGTAACGGCCCCTAAGCACCCGCAACGCCACTTGGGGGTCAATTTTCACCGAACTCATTTTGTAGGGGATCTCTACTCTATGAAAGGAATCTGTTTACCTAATTTCAAGATTGTACGTCGAGTAGTTTAAAAATGGAAACAATTATTTATAACGCTGCTTACCCCCCCCCCCCCGTAACGCCCCTTGCGATTCGAACTTCGCAAAAAATCCGTTCTTAGCTGATCTCTACTCCATAAAAGGAATATGTCTACCAAATTTCAAATCTGTAGGTTGAATAGTTCCGGAGATATCGTGATTAGTCAGTCAGTGAGTGAGTGAGTGAGTCGCTTTTCTCCTTTATGTGTGTATTACATATATATACACACCGCGTACACACTGTTACAGCAGGAAATATACAAAGCTTTAAGAATTATCTGAACACATAAAAGTTTCTCTGTGACGATTTCCGTGTCACTTTGAAATCGACAAATACTAATAAAATAAGCAAAAGCTATTCAATATGAATAAAAAATGTGATGATATTTATTTAGGTTATGTGAGGTTTCGACTGTTGCGAAACAGTAAAACAAAATTTTGAAAGAACATTTTTAAACAACGATTTTTTCGAAAAACAAATGAAATTCCATCACAAAGAGTAAGAAAATGAATAAATACAACCATAAATAAATATATTTACAGTAAAATGTGCTACAATCCCTCAAAAAACTGCTCAAAACATTCATTTTTGCAGAGTTAAGACTTGACATGTTTGATGACGTCATATCTCCGTATAGCTGAAAATCGCTTGAAAATTGAATTTTAAAAAGATCTAAAGCGAATTTCGAAAAAAACTCTTCGAGGTTAATAGCATACAGCTTTTACGTGCCAAGTTTCACATTTGTGGGTTGATTCATTTGGCCGGAATTGTTGAAAAACACAAACTCTTTCTTTTTTTTTTCAATTTAATTTAATTTATTATTTTTTTTAAAAACTATAATCTTAGTGTCCCTAAGATAATGGCAATATGTTTACAATTCTTAATTTATTATTTCTATTCTTACTTTTGCTAAGTGCTACTTTTCAGCCATTGCTATGCTTTGAATTTTTATTTGGGTCCAGAATCGGGCAATAACTTGTTTGTTGTACTCAGATTTAGAGAGGGCTCTGCATTTTTGAATGCAAATTTTAGGTAAGTTACCTTTTTCTCATAATGGATTTAGATTTTCTATCCATTATTTTCAATAGGTTTTTGCTCAGTATTATTAGCAGAAAAGGGGAAGATTGGCTGACCACAAAACATCTTCAACCCCATTTTTATATAAATTATTTTATATTTAAGCTGTCCTAAGTCAGCAATGTTTATAATACTGTAGTATCCATGCTTTTATATTTTTTTACATTTATCTCTATTATTTTAATTTTTCTTATTTCCATTTAAAATTTATTGTCTGGTTATCTTACAATTTCAATTCTTTTCAGTTTGATCATGTTTATTCATCTCTCTCTTGTAGAGAAATTTTAATTATATATATCTATATATATATATATGTGTGTGGGAGTGTACATATATATATATATGTGTGTGTGTGGGTGTGTATCTTAATATATATGCAAACACACTACTATAATTCCCTAAGAAAGTATATCAAAATAAAATAAAAAAAATTATAAGCTGGTATTAAAGAAGTGAAAAATATGTTTTTGACAGAAATATGTCTCTTTTAAAATACATTATTCATACATCTGTCTCTTAAAATGAAAATGGAGTTATTTTGAGTCAGAAACATTCCATGTTTCAGAGGATCGCGTACGGAACTCTGCAGGGAAAGCAACCACAAATACATCTGTTTACATATGAAATATCGTATATTGATATGTTAAAATATTATTTTCATTTTTTATGGGCTCTGAAAAAGTATATAGAAGGAGTGTTTAGCCAAGTGATAAAAATATATACATTTGGAAAATATGTGCATAATGTATAAGAGGAATTTTATATTTCTCAGACACTAATAACGGGCTTTCTATAAGCTTTTTTTGTATTTTGTTTTTTTTAAAGTGAGGAAAGTATAAATAATAATAATAAAAAGAATTTAAATCTAAAATTAATATCGTTATTTCTAATCGGAGAATAACTGACAGTGTCGTTTTGTACTAAAAGTATTATTTTGCACGTTTGATACTAAAAGCCAATAAGCAGACGAATCAACTTTTGATACTCACCTTATATAATTTCAAAAAAAGTATCAAACTTGTCCTTTCTATTGTATAAAGTATTTATAAAGTTTTACTAAAAGGGATTTATATTTTTGTTATATCTAATATTTTTTTCTTACGAATTATATTATGTTGCTATACGAGAAAAAATTTAATTTCCTGATAAAAATTTCAAAAATTATCAGCAATTTTTTTAAAAGTTTTATTTTGTCACCATCGAATATTCATTGCTCTTTTTTAAGTTAGGGAATATTGCTGAACAAAATCATTTTTAAATTTATCTTTTTCTTACAAATGTTATTGATTACAGATCAAAATACAGAAAATTTGAGCTGTTAAGAGCAAATATAATTTTAGATGAGTGCAGAACTCTTATAAAATTTGACAAATTAAAAAAAAATGGCGAAACATCTAATAATTCTAAATAGAACATCGGTACTTTCTGCAGTGGAAAAAAAACATTGCAGCTTCTTACAAAAATATAACTAAGAAGTATTGCGTGAAATAACATCATTATAATTAAGAATATGCTATTTGTATAAATCATTTTTATTGCTCTCAAGTTTGCACGAAAATCACATATATTTCTCCTGTTACATCTATAATACTTGATATAATTTGACTTCTTGAAATCGTGACTAATTTAATAGTAGAGGATTATATGTAGCTAGAAAGAAAATTTATTTCGTAATGTCATAATTCTCTCAACGTGAAACTGGAAAGTTAATATATAGTTTTCGTGACCTGTCTTTATATAAATCATGTAATGAAGTTTATATCACGTTGACTTTGTATGAATACATGGCTTCTGTTGAAAGATAAACTAAAGAATATGTGTTTTAATATCATTGAAATGCCTAATTGTAAAATGTTAATGGCGGATTAATTGTACACTTATACATTTTCTTACGAATGGATTGCTATTTATACTTATTTTATTCTAACATGAGACCAGTTTGAATATGTAAATCGTTTTTGGTTAGTTTCTGCAACTGATTAAAAATAGACAGTGTGGTTTATTTGTAAAGCACGGAAAGTATTATTTATTATGTAAGTGAATATTAGGGGGAAAAAACTAGTTTTCGAAAAATTTGAAAGAATTATTTTTTAATAGGCCGCTTGCGGTCTTCTAGAATTATGGTGACAGCACTTTTGTCATTACTAGTTCAGTTTTTAAGCGTTTTATTCAATAAAGTAAAAGAAAGGCATTTTTTTTCTGTATTTTGATGTAGCATCAAATCAGTGTATTTGCTACTTAAAATGATTGCATTCCACATATTTTTGATTTAATTTGGAATATTTGAAGAAATTATTCAAAATTTATAAGAAAACAAATGCTATTCTTTTCCAATAGAGTTAAATGTTCATAAAAATTGATTCTGGAATGGAAAAATGTCCCTATATCTCTGGAGTATTGAAATATTGTCGAAAATTGCCAAAAATGTTATTTAAAACAACTCTGTATCATTTAAACGATTCGACCAAGATCCCCATTCTGTAACAAAATAAGAAATTGCTTCCACGTTGAAAGGATTCTAGATAATAAACGAGTCCCCATTACATAGTTCATGAATGACTCATGGCAAGCTATTTTCGGAATGACTGTCGTTAATCTAAGACTCAAGTTTGTAACAAGCTGATTACTTTCTTAATATTATAGAATAAGATGTCCACAAAAAACAATCAAGCATGGTTGCTTTAATAGTTGAAAATAAATAAATGACAAAACAACAAAAGTTAACTTATTTAGTAAGATATTATAAAAAAAAACCAAGAAATTTGTTCAAAATTTCATGCCATTTTTATAAATCTTTTAAGGAATTCGAACCCGTTCGGAGAGCGAACATTTCAAAATAGCATTAAAAACATTATGTATATTTTTAGGGATCAATACAGTATATATTAATACTCAACTGGAAATATTTTTTAAATTATCTAAATTTTACAAAAATGACAGTTATAAATAAAATTTTTACAAATTTTTTTCAAGAAAATTTTTAAAGAAATTAGAGAAAAAATAATAAATTTATAACATTAAAACATTTATTGCTACATTAAACTGCATGAATTTAAATAGTGAATGTACTTGAATTTGATCAATTTATAAAAAATATAAAAATGTTAGAGCTGATCGAATAAATATATAAGAAATGTGTCATGTTTATGTATTATTGAAATAATGTACTATAACTCAAAAATATTCATACAGTAAAAAAGTATTTTAGTACATATACTAAAAAATAATACAAGTAACAGGTTTAAAAAAGTTTCATTTAATGCATTTTGGAGTTATCAGACTCACCATGACAGATTTTGAGCAATTTAAGCACACAATTTTAGTAGGTTAAGAGATTCACTTAAGTTCGTTTCTAATTTTATGTAATTTATTGAAACCCGGCCTTCAATGTAACGTGAAAACAAAAACAAAATGCATGTTTTGTAAAGACAAAGTATTTCTCTATTCAACAAAATAAGAAAAACACGAAAAACGTGTGTTTTGATCTTAATGATGTGTGCTTGGTATACAATTTCAACATGTCCGAATGCCTTAAAAATTGTCAGTATCATTATATTATAAAATAAATTTGTGCGCTGTTAAATAACAATTAAACTAATTAAAATATGTACATTGTTGTTTTTAATCAAATAATCGAATCCACACTTTTGAATAATGGTATTTCATTATGCTTCAATTTTCCGAATATTTAGAAATTAGAGCAAAATATATGCATGTATGCAAACAACGGAGTACACAAACAACGGATGTGTTCTAGCCAAAATATTTTCTCAAATATCAAAATATTTTTAAATAAAAACAAATTAAATTTTAATATTAAAATTAACATCTTCTTTTGAATTGTTTTTCGTGTATTTTATTACGTTCTTACTACTTATTAATTCCTTAACCTTTTACACACAAAAAAAATTTATATTTTTTTGAAATTTTGATGTGTTATTTTTGTACAAACAATTCAAAACTTATTAATTAGTGTAATAACAGCACAAATCACACACACGCCATAATGTAAATCAAATATTTAATATGTTTTGTTCTCTCACGCATTTTGACAAAAGTTTTAAAGTACCGTATATTCCATCGTATAACACGTCGCATATACTCCGTATTACACGCACCTTCTTTTTTTTTTTTAAGAAATCTAAAATGTGCATGAATTTTCTTATGGTACAAGTCATTCATTTGAAGTATAATACCAGGCTTTTGAACAATGGTATAGGTCTAGAGCTAAAACATTGCAGAGTAAGAAAAGAGGTACTAGAGAAAATATCTGGATGTAAGAAGGTGAAAAACCAATTACAAAACGAGGCCAAATGCGTCATACCAGTCTAAATATTGGGTGTAAGAGGATAATAAAAGCATTGAATAAAATTACTCCTGGCATAATTCAAAACATTTAAAAAAGGTACTATATCTAACAATCAAGATGGAATGGAAAATGATTATTTATATTTATTTATTAGAGTAAAATTGGAGATGGAACGTAAATCATAATGATAATGTTTAAAAAGACATAACGGAAGTCTGGAACATGACAATCTTAATATTTATAAAAATGCATAAGACTATTTACATACATGTAGCAATTTAATTTTCTTAATGATTATATTATCATTATTTTTGAAATTTTCATTTTTAAATGTGGTGTATAACGCGTGGAACCGCAAATTTCGATCTTATTCAATTTCTACTATTAGCTCACACTTGAAAAGGTTTCTTTTCTAACATTTTAAAACACTCATTTGAGCTGAAATTTTCTATACACTATTGTTTGGGGGTAACAATATGATAATTTAATTATAATTAATTAAAATTAGTTAACTGAAAATAATTATTTAAAGAATTATAGAAACAGCTACGTTGGCTTCATTTTTAGTGACTTGGGTCAAACTTTAAAAAGATTTTTTTCCCTCACGTTTCAAATCATTCAGTTGAAATAAAATTTTATATATACGATTGTTTTGGATAACAATACGATGCTTAAAATATAATTAATAAAAATTAATTACCACTTAATGTTGTGATTTGCCATATGTATATACATATTTATAATAATAAAAAGTAACTAAAATATTTTTTTTTTTTTTTTTGCTGATCTAAGTAGGAATTGATTTTTAAAAAAAAATTATATTACTTATTTTTTGTGTTAAAATTTCGCGTTACTCGCTAATTTGCACAGTATCTTAATTTGAGAATTTTTCTTTTTATTTTGATTTAAGGCATTTTCCTCCACACTTGGATCATGTGTATAATATTTTCTATACTAATAATATTTTCTAATTTTATACCATTCTTCACAGCTGTTTATATCCGTTTCGATTTGCTTTTTTTAAGAATTTTTTTTTGTATACCTATTTCCTATAAATATATTTTTCCCTACTCATTTTTAAAAGAAGCCATGAACATTAATTTCTTCTACTGTAACAATCTATTTGATATATGTGTCTGCAGATGTAGGAGATTTGAGGAAATCAGTCGGGATCTTTCCAATAGTTGACGGGGGCCGGTAACGAGGTATGACAGAAGCTGCCTGAAACACTCAATAGAAAGTCCTTTTTGACAAGGTGACAAAAGCTAGTGAAGAAAGCCGATGTCTTGTGATTGGATAACAAAGTTTCCTGGCGTCCAATTAGAGTCATCCAGAAAATAATAAACCAATCCAACGGCTCACTTATAATCAGACAATCGGAAACTAATATAACGTTTCCTTTGTTGATAAAAGTTGATCGTAAATACTTGGAATCAATACAGATAGGGTATCAATTGTAAGTTTATTTATATGAAGTATAATAATTTATCTGTTTCGGAATTTAAAATAAAATATAAGCGAGCATAACAGGAAGAAAATTATAAAGATAGATTTTAATAAAATGAAGATTTTAATGAAAAAGTCATTGAAATTCTTACAACATATACTGTACTACTCGGCATATAACGCGAACTTTTAACACAAAAAAATAAGATAGAAATTTATGGGTGCACATTATACGCCGGGTATAAAAATTAGAGCTAAATAATAATAATAAAAGAAAAAGAGATAATTGTACAAAAAATTAGACTTCTACATAAATCGAAATACTGTCTGTTTAAAAAAATAATACTTCTTTTGAACTTAAAGAATTGTAGTCTTAGAAATATGCTGTTTATTGTCTAAAGCTTGGAATAATACCTGGGATTAATGACTTCAAAACATCAGGGCATTGCGCATATACATTTCAGGCTTCTTCGTCAAAAAGATGTGCACGTCACATATGCTATAACTAAAAACTAAAAGCATAATATACCTAACTACTCCTAATATACCTAAAAACTAAAAATTGAGCTTCAAAGTATAAGTGCGCAACATACGGTTGAGCGTGTGAGAAGAAGGAATTTATGGAAATAAGTTATAAACTATGCAAGGTGACATATTCGTCGAGTTAAAATTATAATTGCTTTTTCATCACATCAAGTCACGTGTTTAAATCGTGGTGCCACCGTGTGGAAGAGTGTGATGATGGTTAAATCTGTCAAGCTTAAAGTATTCCCAATTGTTAGGTGTGGTAATTTGATGAGGGGGCGCCAGTTCAGGTGTCGTCCTCGCCATTTGACCGAGGTTCAAAACCACGAGGTATGTCTCCAATAGCCCTGGAGTAACTTTATAATGCGTTGTTAACAAATTCTCTCATCACATCAAATAAACATACAACACGGCTTTCCCTTCATTAATTAGCCTATAAACCTTGATCGAGGAAAAAATTACGATGTCCGTTGCCAATAGCTCTCGGGTTGCCTTGTAGTGCGACGTTAATATAAACTATCTTACTCTCTATCATCATAAAAAAAACGTACATGTTTCTCTTTCATTAATTTCCCTACAAACATTCACGGAAACACTCATCTAGAGCAGCGATACTCAACCTGCAACCCACCGAGCCTTTTTAAGTATCCTGGTCATGACCAATTGCTCTGGGAAATTCTTTTAATTAAGACAATGTCTTAAAATTTGGTGGGGAATTCTTTGAGAAGATATCAAATATATCAATTTTGCTTTTTTGCTGTCGATGCCGTACGGGTGCGAATTAAAATTATTTTTCTATTCGTAATGGTAACTGTTAGAGATAACAGACAAAAGTGGAGGAGCGACAATTTTATGGGGGGGGAACTAGTTTTGAACAATATTTCTTACCTTGCAAGTGAAAAACATTCGAACGATTTGGAGGTTGGCTCTTTTGTAGTGAAAAACAAACATGGATTAGTACCAGGCCAGACCGTGACCTTTGGGGGCCCTGGGCTAATGATATCTGGGGGCCCCTAAATAATTAAAAATTTTGTGGGGAAAAATTTTAAATATACGAAACTCTCTCTTAAGGTTTTTTTTTTATTTCAAACAATTTAAATTCGTTATAAACAATAATATAATTTACAAAAAAAAAAAAGAAGAAAAAACTTTTCTACACTTTTGTGCAGCAAATTCTTTTATTTGCTCTTCACATTTTAAGTCTTTAGTGAGATCAGTATTAATAGAAGGAAGTGATAAATAAGTGAGTCTATTATTTGTCATTGTTGACCTATATTTTTTCGGACATTTTAGAGAATGCACGCTCCACTTCTCTAGTAAAAGGACTAGTAACTTCTCTAGTAAATCTTTAAAACAGTATACAAATTTGGAAAAACGTCAACCGGTTTCTTTTCAAAAATTAAATTTAACATATCACTACAAGTATTAGACAGCTCATTTTGTTTTAGATAAGTTCTGATTTGAACACCTTCATTTACTAATTGCTGCCTACGTCATCTGAATAGGGAGTACACTCTCCAGGTCGCACGACTAAGGAAATTCATTTAGGGATGAAATTTTCTGTAATAATAGTACACCTTTAAGGTGTTCAACCGTCAATATAATAGCGCCGAATAGACAGTTAGTTCCGAGAAAACATGCTTCGAAATTCATACTTAACTTTTATACAATAAATTTTTTTTAGCTCCAACGATGCAGTGACATAGGTGGCAGTGGTCTTGCATTCCGCGCGGTCTGTCAGGGTTTGAGTCACGCGGACTATTTTCTTTGTTTTTTTTTCAATTCATTTAATTATTTTTACGATTAAATAAATTCATTTAAAAAAAACTCATTAAATATTTTATGTAATTATTTTATATTTAAAAAATTAAAATAATTACTATAATTATATAAATATTTATATTATATTTTATAAATATATTATAATATTAATTTATTATTATAATATTAATTATTATAGCATTATTAATAAATAATATTTATTATAAAATATATTATATTCAATGATGTTTTATGTAAGTATTTTGTATTTTAAAAGTAAAATAATTACAAATAGTTTTATAATTAGATGAAAAATAGTTTTATAATATGTAAAATTGTTTATAATATTTTATTATTACAATTATTTTAGAATTATAAAAAATATTTGATAAGAAAAATTATTTAATTGTAAAAATTATTAAATGAATTGACAAAAAAGCAAGTCTACCGCGTGACTCGAACCATGACCGATCGCAAAAAATGCAGGTACTCTATCATCTATGCCACTGCATCGCTGGAACTGATTAAAACTTAATTGTATAAAATGAGTTGTATAATATGAATTTCTAATGCTATTTTCTCCAAATTGACTGCCCATTCGGCACTATTACATTGAGGGTTGAACATCCTAAAGCAGGGATCTTCAAACTGTGTTCCACGGAACCCTGGGGTTCCACAAGGCATACTCAGGTGTTCCACGAGTCACAATAAGAAATCTAGAAGAAATAAATATGTATGCAAAATGGATTCACGTTCTCTACGAGTTTATAAGTTACAAGTATCTAAAGCTCATCACCCTCCCCCTATTAATTAAAACTGAAAATTTTATTTATATATAACTTTATTTTGCAACACTTTTTAAACTTTTATTATAAAATAATAAAACATTTAAACTTTATATATATTTATATACTTTCTACTAGATTGTAAATATTCTATTGTTTACTACCACGGGTTCCACGAGATAATTTTTTACTCGTTAGTTAGCACATCTTGCAAACTAAATAGTTTTCTAATGGAAAATGCACCTTTTTACATTTGAGGAAAACAGCGCATATAATGAAATAAAGGGAACAGTATTGATGTAAAAATCTAAATTTAAGCAAGAACAGCTTCTAAATGTTAGGTTCCAAATTCATGTAAAATACACGGGATTTCACAAACAGCTGTAAACATTTTAATACCATTCAGAATATTGTGCATAAGTGAAATATATTTCTCTCAAGTGGCTAAAAAAACAAAGTATAAAAGCAAATTAAACTCAAAATAAGTATTGCGATTGCACTTAATCTCAACAGACCTAGACTTCGACCGTGTGAAAAAAAGGAAGCACATATCTCAGTTACTAAATATAATGCATGGATAGGTGACACTTGCTTGAGTAAATTATTTTTACAAAATTAGATTAGAATTTTTTTAATAATAAATGAGCAAATACTTTTGTTTAATTGCTTTTACATGAAGTGCCTGTAACATGTTGATCTACTTTAAATATTACTTTGAGACATTTTCTTCGACGTACGTGTTTGGAATTGGGTTCCTTGAAAACGCTTTCTAGTTCAAGTTGTTCTACGAAAGCACCTTCAAGGTCTAGGGGTTCCATGAGTTGAAAAAGTTTGAAGGCCACTGTCTTAAAGAAGTACTGCTAATGCACAAAGTCTCGTCCCCAAATGAATTTCCTTAGTCATACCCTTCACTTGTAAAACAGACTTATTTTCTTTTCGTGTCAACCAAACTAACACTGAATTTTTATGTTCAGAAGAATTTTCCTGATTTTCTAAGCAACTTGTTAAGAGTGTTCCCTATCAGAAAAGTCAGTTGTGTATTGAGAATTTGTTTTGCAAAAAAGTTTGCAGGTCAAACAAGAAACACTCCCCCCCCCCCCACCCAATACTAGTCGAATAACATAGCCAAGATCTTTCCAGCACTTAGCCATTTTTAAGTTTTTTAATGAAATGATTATTCGAAAATGATCTCTTTTGTCCTTTGTATTCTCTTACCGAAACAGAATATATATTGTTTGGATTTTTATTTTTAAAACAACTCGTTTCATGTGAAAAGATATAATCCATAAAATTATTACTTAGCGATTTAGGCCACGAACACATGTCAACGTATTTTTTAAACTCAAAACCAACATTTTGTAAACACTTTTCGGTCGAGGCATTACTAATGTCGTCTCTGTCTGAACAATATTTTTTTAGAATGCTGCTGGTCATCGAGATCTTGCATATTTTCCTCATTAATATTTGCTTGATGTGTTTCTCCGCTTTCTTTGGCTAAGTTCCTTTCCCTTTCACTTCAGTGGCGTAATGTGCAGCCCTACAACCCCACATTGCAGGGGGCCACAAGGTTCTAGTGGGCCCAAGGCCTATGTTATGCTACGGTTTTTCAATCCTTTATAAGATTTGGTTTAGGGCCCCAAACCTGATTGCACCTATTGCTCAAAATAAACGGCTACAGAAAAAGTATCACTATGTTTGTGTAAGTGCTCGATGCTCATCCGCGCCGTCCTATGATAGAGCCTCTGTCTATTAATAATTAATTTCCACGTATTCGGTGGTAAGGCGGAAGAACAAAAGTAAATTGTGCTCTGGCTCTCGAAAATAAAAATGAATTTGGTATGGCATTTCGGGTATTTTATTTTTGAAATGTATTTTTTACTGTGTTATTATTTTATTACTATTTGATTGTAAGCATCTTTTTCTGTTTGTTATCTTTAATGGGGAATGGGGCCCCATTGAAGAGAGCCATTAGAAGAGCTTGCACACCATTATATGGACCGGATATGTGTTGTCATATGACTGTCCACTACAATTATCCAATAGCAGTCTATTTGTTTCTAAAAATTCTTGAAGATAATTTAATATAAACCTGTGCGACTAATAATCTTAATTAAGAAGACACATCTTTCATACACTTTTCCCCGAAAGCATTATTGTAGTATAATAGCAAGTTAGTCATTGTGGGACAAATCTGCTGTCTAGTACTTTGAGTCATTGTTATTTATTTGAGTTGTATAATTGTTAAATGATTTGCTTGCCCATGATCTCAACTATTTGCTCATATATTGTTTTTGATAAGCACGATATTAACGATTTGGGTGGTAATTCTCGCAGTTCAATATATTCACGAATGAATGAGTCGAACTCTGCTAGAAGTGTCAGGGTACCCATAAAATTACCATTATGAGGAGAACTAAAAACTCCCTCGGTACCTCTAAATCAGCGATACTCAACCTGTGGCCCACGGGCCGCATGTAGCCCGCCGGACCACTTTGAATGGCCTGGTCTAGGTCTGTTAAAATAACAAATTCAATTATTTAGGAATAATGTATTAAAAATTTAGCGAGCTCTATTAATCAAGCAATCAAATCTATCAATTTTGCTATCGATGTCGTGCTGGTACAAATTTTGAAATAATTTTTTTTTCTTTTTGTAATTGTAATGGTTAGTGATAACAAACAACAATGCAGTAGCGACCATTTTATAGGTGTAACTAATTTTTAACTAACCCTCATGTCTAAAAAATATTTGCTGTTTCAAGAAGATTGGGATCTTGACTATTTCGTAAAAAAACATACATGGATCAACAACTTGTTCGATTTGTCGTGAAAATGTTATATATAAAAAGTATAATTTTGATCGTCACTGTACTACTAAACACACATCTTTCAATGGCTCTTATTCTTGAGAATCCATTTAAAGACGAGATAAATTAGTTTTCTTTAAGAAAAACTTTGAAAAAGCAATAAATATTTTGCAGATGGTAATGTAACAAAACGCAAAGGTAACAAAAGCATCCCATAAAGTTTAATACATTATATATATTGACAATCAAATAAAATTTGTTAATGATAAACTTAAGAATTATTACAGAAATTTTTAGAGAGTTTCTTAAATGGCTTCCGATGTACTCTTTGATGAATTCAGTTATTTGTTCAGATATTTTTTTTATATAAAATCAAAAAAATTGAAACAAAAACGCGCAATAAGAACAGGCAGATAATACCGATTTCAGTCTGTAGTTCAATAAAAACTCTTTGCTACCACATCCTCGATAGATAAATTAATATCTGAAATAAAAATATGTAAGGATTTGTCAAAAGAAAAAAATCAAATTATCCAAGTATTTGGAAGCTTTGTTTTTATGACAGTAGAATGTAGACAAGGAGCTTGGGATCATTGATTAACGGAAATTGAAAAATTCCCCCGTAACTGGGTAAAAAGTGAATGAAACCTATACATTGCGAGTTTTGTTTGATAGAGTTTGGTATAGTTTTAAAATAAGATTCAAAATTATGAGATTTTATATTTTGACCAATTTTTCACATTTTAAATGTCCTTGATCTTAGCTTTCCCCTCTTTATTAATGCTCATGTTGCGGCCCGCGTAAAATACATGCCAGATGTATGTGGCTCGGTGTAAAAAAAAGGTTGAGTACCCCTGCTCTAAATGTTTAACATCTTGTAGCCAAATACTTTTCTACCGCAATCACACGTTTGAGGAAATTGTGGTAATATTCTGTATCTTTTTTTAGTTGCTCCTGTAATTGTTTATCTAAAAAAGACTTATTTTCTTTTCGTGTCAATCAAACTAATATTGAATCTATATGTGTTCAATAGAATTTTCATGAATTTCTAAACAACTTCTTACGTGTTTCCAATCAGAAAAGCCGGTTGTGTATTAAGAAATTGTTTCAGAAAAAAATTTGCAAGTCAAACATAAAACGCTACCAATAAAGCCAAGATCTTTCCAGCACCTGGCCAGTTTTAAGTTTTTTAGTGAAATGATTATTACAAAATGATCTCTTTTGTTCTTTGTATTCTCTTAGCGAAACAGAATATATATTGTTTGGGTCTTTATTTTGAAAATAACTCATTTCATGTGGAGGGATACAATCAATAAAATTATTACTTAGTGATTTAGGCCACGAACCTACATGAATAATCCTAATCTTACTCCGTGTCTTCATACATAAACAATTTAGAAATGTGTGTATTTGTACTTACTTTTTACTTGAAACTTATAAACAGGTACCTATGTATCTTTTAATTTCAGGTATAATGCATAGGGCATAGCACCAAATCAGTATAATATTGTAACTTAGAATTATTATTACACAAAAATAAATGGCTACAGAAATAGTGCCACTACGTTTGTATAAATGCTCTATGCTCATCGGCGCCGCTCTATGATAGAGACTCTATCATAGAGCGGTGCCGTGTACAAAAGAGTATAATTAATAGACTGTATTAATAATAGAGTGTATTAGACTGTATCAATTATAATTGTTAATAGACTGTATTAATTATAATTGTTAATAGACTATAATTAATAGAGTGTACTTAATAGACAGTCTATTAATTTACACTCTATTAGAGCTACAAAGTTAAAGTTTTGGAGAAGTAAAAAAGAGGCTTTCAGTGCTTTTTATATTATTTAGTGTGCTGATTTCGAAAATCACCTACATGTTTTCCCATCACATCAGGATTTTTTGTAAAATAGATATTTTTGCTAAAACTTTATTTGTAAAGGAATTCTTTCAAGCAATTTATCCTGGGCAATTTGGCAACAGTGTTTTTTATCCAGTTAAATCTATGTAAATATTGGTTCTTGATGAGGCAAATTAATTTCTCAGCAATTAGATGAATAGTGTGTGAGTGAGTGAATATTAACGTCCCACTGTTCAGCTACACGAGAGATTTTGGCGATGGACCTCCTAATTTTGAACCATGGTCAAGTGACGAGGACGATACCTGAGCTGGTACCCCCTCTCCAATCTATCACACCACAGATACTGGAGAACGATTGAACTCTCGACAGATTTAAAATGCATCGTTCCCCTACACGGAGGGTCTTCAGCGGCACTAGTCTCGAACCCATGAAATACCTGCCATTAGTCCGGTACCTTGGCTATTAGCAATTAGATGAAAATCATTGTTTCTAGACCTCACAAGCTGTCTCTGATCATGAGAAAAACAAAAAATTATTTTACGGTTTAAACGCTTTACATCCAATTAGGGTACAGTTTCTAAAAGAAAATCACCAGCATACTATTTTAATTTGTTTTTATTATGATATTTACATAAAATATATAGACAATTTTCGAAATTAATGATTATGAATTTCCGCGTATTCGGTGGTAGGGCGGAAGAAGAAAAGTAAATTGCTCTTGCTCTCGAAAATAAATTTGATATGGTATTTCGGGTAATTTTGATTTGTGTGTATTTTTTACTGGTTTATTATTGTATTACCTTTTCTGTTTGTTATCTTCAATGGGGAACGGGGGCCCTGGGCAGCAGCCCATTTATCCCATACGTAGATCCGGCCTTGATTAGTACTTGTTTGATTTATCACGAAAGTGCTATATTAAAAAATACCAATAAGCAGGAATCCTTCAATGATACTTTTACTCTTTCAAGAGGTGATAAATAGGCTTTATTGAATATTCTTCGCGACAGCAACGAAGTGTTTTGTCAGTGGTAATGTCACAGTAGTAACAAAGACATCCTAAGAAGTTTGTTATATTATTGGTATTCGTATGAAACCGTTTACTGATGCAAAAGTTGTGAAAGAGTGTTTCTAAAATTCTTTAAATTAAACAAAGCAAAACAAGAGTAAGATATTTTGATCAAATTTCTATATTTGAAATTTCCAACGTTATGTTCGTCTTAAAACATTTCCTGCCCCCCTCCTCCCGGTTTAACCTCATGTTGTGGCCCTCGTGAAATGGCTAACATATGTATGCGGCCCGGCAGAAAAAAGGTTGAGTACCCCTGATCTAGAGCCTCAGATTTCCATACACATAGATATAATAGATATAAATATGTCCAGTCACACGGAAATGCTCAAACATATTCATGACCACCCAGTGACATATATATATATATATATATATATACTGTATATATATATATATATATACATACAGTCGACTCTCGATAATTTAAACCTTCAATAATACGAACCTCTCCGTAATTCGAAGTATATACTCAGTCCCTAGAAAAACTCTTGATATTTCAAACTAAACAATACGTTTTGGTACACTCAGTAATTCGAAGTAAAATCTGTGGCTGGCAGACTAGAACCCACTATGACTCGAAGCCATCTTATAAAACTCTCGACAATCCGAACACTCAGTATCATGTGCAGTCCTGTAATAAACAAGTTGGAGCTTACAAGTTTTGGGTTGTGTTGTCTCTACGTGTCTCCCCTGTAACGCAGCCCTTTTATTGACCATCTGTCTGCTACCCCTTCTTAGTGTTTTTCAATTTCCTCAGGCGAAAAGACAGTTTTATTATTTTCATTCCTTTAAGTAGACAATAGACCAACCACACCTGTTATCAGCCGTCCATTTCTTTCGTTTAACATGTTGCCTTCCTACACATGCGTTCAGAAAGTATAGTACGCTAATGTGAAGAAGAGATGCGTAGGATTGTGTATGAATGTATGGAATGTATTATTTTAATATAGGACTTTAAACTACTGTAAAATATTTATACTGAAAATGAATACTTTTTAAAAATACTTTAAAATAATTATATATATATATATACAATCGTTGTTTTATAACATAGTTTCAAATTTAAATGTGGTAGAAAAAAATTTCTCTTTGTGTGTTTTGAGAATTTTTTCTCTACCCTCTTGATAATTCGAATTCTTGAAAATTCGAATTTTTTTATCTGTCCCTCCAACTTCGAATTGTCGAGAGTTGACTAAATATATATATACACTTACCTACACGCATACATATAATAAATCTACAGAGTATAATCATTATTTTTTCATTTCTCTTGTGTATTAGTCAAATAAGTAATCAACAATTTTTATTTTTTGATCGTAAGCAATAAATTCATTTTATGTGAAGGAAAAAAATATAATTTTATTATGGCATCCTGCTAACCAACAAAAATGCCAATAAAATAAAACAAACATAAAGTAATAGCTCAAGAGACAAGAACTTGAGAATGATTTAATTAAAAGGGAGGGGGGATGTTTTTTATAAACAGATACCATCCACATTTTTTTTACGA
Source organism: Trichonephila clavata (assembly GCA_019973975.1). Lineage (NCBI taxonomy): Eukaryota > Metazoa > Arthropoda > Arachnida > Araneae > Nephilidae > Trichonephila > Trichonephila clavata. The sequence continues at coordinate 32,578 of BMAO01015794.1, forward strand.
TTAGAAAAAAAAAATAAGATTACCATTAAAAATTCTCTCCGGCCATAATTTTCCTTCCATAAATATTTCTATCTCCCTTTGAATAAGAAATTATGATCAATCAATCAAAAGTGGGATTTTTCTTGACTTTAATTGATCTTAAACTTTTTACCTTCAGAGAGCTTTGAGGTAGAGATATTAATGTATTCGCAGGATAATAAAAACTGGAAACAACTACTTTTGAAGCAAGTCGTGATTTATAAGTTAACCTTTAAGACTCAGTAGCATATACAGTAAAATAAGTCAAACACGAAAACGCTTGACATAATATCTATTAACACGAAATCATTCAACGACCCCCGTTTTCATGCATTTTTTTTCTTTTCTTTATTTTGCTCTTGACACGGAACGAAAATCGCTTAGCTCGGAAAGATTTCCATTCTGGATAAGGAGAATATTGAAATTGAGCCGACACTTAATAAAATGTTTTTTTAAAACGTTTCTGTATTATTGGACTGCAGTGGCGTAACGTACAACCCCGCAACCCCCGCATTGCGGGGGGGGGGCAGGAACCTAGGGGGCCAAAGCCTAATGTTATGGTTTTGCAATTCTTTGTTAGATCAGGTTTGAGGACCCAAATTTAAATTTGCAGGGGGCCCCTATATTCTCCGTTACGACACTGTTGGTCCAGAAGAATTCGTTGCAGTAGGTGATAACGTATGTACAGCCAAAATTATGGCAGACAACGAAATTTTGGGGTTTGTTCAAAAATCAGAAAGTATCAATGATGCAGATTCCGACGGCGGAAATGAAATGAATATGCATCTCCTGTTCCCACTGCATTCGAAATGAGGAACAACATGAAAAGTATGCGCAATTATTTAGAAGCACATTCTAAAGGTGGAATGAATAACCAAACGGACGATATCGACAATTTGTTGACAATTTAATGCTAAAAAAGACAATGCGAAAAAAAGATCAGATTATTTTCCAAAAACTCAATAAATGTTTTGTTTTTCAAAAATACTAAAAATTTTGCATTATATTTCATTAAGTTCTTGTGAATGTTTTAGTTTCATTGTTTTTTTATGAAATACATGCATATATTCATATCTTTGTAAATAAAATGTACTCTAATAAACTTAATTTGTTTGAATATAAGTTTTTTTTTGTAGTATCCTTTAACACGAATTTTTTTTATACGAAAAAAATAATTCGGTCTCCACGGTTTTGTTTTAACGGATTTTCACTGTATGCTGTTACGTACTTTTTGTTCATGAATTTCGATTGCGTACAACTACCGTTTGATACAGAAGTTTCCTCGCTATTGTAGAGAATGAGGAAAAGGTGCGAAGAGGGGTATTAACTACAGAGATTTCGAGTTAAACTTGAAATCTCTCTCAATATATATAGAAGAAAAGCGTACTCACTTATACATCGCTATATCTCTGAATCTAGAAGGTAAGCTCAAAAAGTTCCAGGAATAGGTCAATTACAAACTATTAAAAAAATAGAATAATAATTTAAGATTATATTGGCCTTAAAATACTGTCCTCCTGCCTCCACACATTTGTTCCAGTGTTCAAAACACTCTTGGAATCCCTTTTTTGTGTAGTCCTTTAGTTGTTTTGTCGAACTTTCGATCACCTAATCCGAATACACAAAATGGCGTTCCTTCAATTTCATTTTCAGCAGTCGAAATAGGTAAAACTCCGCTGGTGCTAGATCGGTAGAATAAGGTGTGGTGGCATCATTTCCATATGCTTTCTTCAGCATCTTTAGCCACCGAGAAGGTGATTTCTTCAGCAAAATGCAGAATTTGATGCACGCTGCTCCAAGGACGGCATTTCAAAATCTGACGAATGGAAAATTTGCTTCGTCAGAAATGATCTGCTGCTAAGCCGACAGTACCGGAAACGAATTCGATAGAGCTGTGTGCTTTCGTTGTTAGTACTCTCAAGCTCCAAAAGAGAAATATTCCCCTCCAAGGAACACATGCGTGGACATAAGTGACCATTCCCGGAACTTTTTGACTCTAGTTGTAAAAGGCCTACAGACTTGAAATTTGGCAGACACGCTCTTCTGTTGAGTACATACTTACTAAGACCTTGATTTACCTAAATCGATTTCCGAGGAGAGTAGCGGGAGTGTTATTGTTTTAAAAAAAGTTCCCATTTTTGAACAGTGGGAGTTTTGTAAGTATAATACTTTTAGTGAGTAGAAATCCTTTAAAAATCGGATTTAAAGAAGCTAACTGTAAGGGCGATGAGTGGGGGAGCTACAGGGGCACAAATCATAAATATACTTTTGTTTTAGAAATTTAAACCTTTCTATTTTTAAAACAAGAGGTGAGGGCTCTAAGAACATTTTTAATTACAGTTGAAAACTGAATAGTAGTTCTTAGAAGCAATGACCTAAAAATAATGTTTAGGGTTACAATGTCATGATTTTTCCATTGAAGCGGTCAGGTAATGGTTAGTATATATATTTACGATGTCCATCAATGCATCTATCTGATTAATTACTCTTTTTGTCGTTTCAATAATACAAAGTGTGGTTATCAAATAACCATACTGACTCCGTTACAGAAGAAATTAACATGCACCAAACGCCAGTGACCGAAAATTATTTAACCTGAAGAGAGAGAGAAAGACTTCTTTTTTTGAATGCAGTACTTCTCGCTTTTAAAAACAGATCAGTATAGCTGTAGTCTTCGCTCGCATAAATGTTATTTTTTTTTTTTTTGCAGAAAAAATGTTAAGTATAACAATAGATCAACGAATTGTTGTGAAGTTTCGCATGAAACTTAGAAAACCCGCTACTGAAATTTATAATTTATTGAAACAAGCGTACAAAAATCAAGAGTGGTTTGAGCGTTTTAAAAATGACCGAGTGTATGTAAAAAATTATTTACGCCCTTCCACGTCAAAAACGGATGACAATATCGAAAAAATTAGTAATCTGGTTCCATTTGACCATCAGTTACGCACTCGTGCGATTGCTGAGATTGTACGAATTGGCAAGGATTACTTGCGGCTAATATCATAAAACAATTTTGGCATGCAAAAAGTCTGTATTGAAAAGATGCAATAAATTCTCACATTTTGAACCACAAGAAGCTACCATTGTTTGCACTGACACTTTGAAAAATATGATTCCAAATTATTGAAAAGAGTAATAGCGTGTGATAAACCGTAGTTTCTTAGATATGAATACAGATACGAAATGTTTCCATTCCTCTGTCAGAGCCCATCCCCCGACAGCCAAAAAATCTCGAATGAGCAAATCTAAAATGCCAAGCAATGATGATTGTCTTTTCGATATTCCTGAGATTATATACCTTCATTGGGTTCCCGAACGTCAAACTATTAATCAATACTACTACCTTCACGTTCTTGCTGAACTCCGTGAAAGAATAAGGAAGAAACGACCAGAAGTGTTGAGGGAAAAGTCATGGGTTCTCGATCAAGTTAATGCACCGGCTCATTTCTCATTGTTTGTCAAGAGGTTTCTAGCCAAGTACAACATCCGAGTATTAGAACCTCAGTTTTATTTGCAGAATCTTTGGTAAATAAGAATGAAATCAAAGTATGTTTTTTTCCTGCATCAGTCTCGTTATTTAATAACCACATCTTGTAAATAATTCTCATTTTCACCCTATTTTATTCTTTATCAAGTAACATACACATTTATGAATACTTTTAAATATATAACTATAAATATAACATTAAAAAAATATTTTTTTAAACTTAATATCTCCAATACATCTACTAATCAATTCCTATATAGTTCACTCTCTCCCTCTCTCTCTTTATATATATCTGTTCAAATATCCAATCAGTAATAAAATACTTTATATTCATCCGCACACATTCAAGTTCAAATACATTTTTTTAACTTGTAGTGGATGACATTTAATGCTTCTACAGTTTTTTCAAATATTAATTTATTAGCTAAATTAAAAGATGAATAAATAGTAACAAACAAAAATAATAGCCCAAGAGCATATGTAGAAAAGAAAATCGTTCGTCGTGCCCTTGTAACGCAATGAATAACACGTAAGACTTCTAATCCAAAGCTCGTCGGTTTGAATTCCACTTGGGATGGCCTAATTTCAGAGAATGTGATTTCTTTTTTACTAAGTTATTGGAATAATTAAATTTGATAAATTAATAAATTGCAAAAAACAAAAAAATAGTTCGACACCATATAAGAAAGGAAAATGGAAAATTTCAAAGAAAATCACTTTCTGTTTTGTCACTTAATATTGATATTCTGTCATATACATATACATATTTATATTAATTGTAACTATTTAATAACAAGTAATTAAAATAAAAATTTCCTTTATACGCTAAGTAGGAATTCACTTAATTTTTCTTCATATAATACCTGTTTTTAATTGAAATTAAGTAACCTCTCTTAACATTAGGAGCGATTATTGAGTGTGTAGTGTAGTAGTAGTAGTAGTGTGTAGTAGTAGTAGTGTATTTAAATAATAAACTACAGCTATTAAATGTAAACTGTAGCTACTCTTCTTAATTGCATCTTTATGAAACCAAGCACCTGAACGGAATCCACAAATCATTTCACCTGAGGATGAGATTAACTTTTTAATGCACCCTTTGAACGTCCGAAGATTTATCCTTTAAATTGAAAAGTTCGCAAGCGTTTCAAATAACAATGTGTTAGTCCTGATATCTTAATAAAGACACTAGAATTACCCAAGTGTAAAGTTATAGGTTAATAGAAAAGATCTAGTGGAGCGTGAAATTGGATAAAGAAGGAAGGCATTGGAGACATTTTAAACCTCGAACCAGCCATTTCGATTTCAGGACTTTAGAAGCACTTTACTTAGTTTTTAAAATGGAATCTGAGAAAATTACATTCTTACACTTTAACACATTTAAAATGAATACTTTTGGTAAAAGTATTAGGGCCAATCGTTATTTTCAAGAGGCATTTGGGGAATTTAGGACCAAAGGAAATTCATTTCAAAGGATTTTAAAAATAGAATAATTTATTTTAGGTCTCTGTAGATTTATTTAAGGCAGGATTTATATAAAATAACGTTACTGGAAAGAATAGAAGAATGCGAGCTTATATATATCTAAATTCATTTTGGGGGATGTAATTTTGTAAAAGTAATTTTTTGCAGCCTTTTGAGAGTCCTTTTTTTATTGTGTATTCTACATATTGCATTTTTACCGTATTTTAATTCTGAATCTCTATGGTATAAAGGTACTTTCTCTGTATTGCCTGTTGTATTAAAAATAAAATAAAAAAACATCAAACAAATATACTTAAATATATGTATACCTCCATCTTTTCTTCATGCTACAAACCATAATGATTTGAAACATAATTTAATATGAAAATGTAGCAAAATTTCACATTGTACAAATTGGTTCCGAAGGAATAGAATTTAAAATCAAGTAACATTCGACAACGTCTTTGCTTTGAGAACACTAAATCTTTTATCCATGTAAAGATATTAACTTAAAAATATACATGCCAAATGGAATATATATATTTTAGAAGGAATAAGATTATATAAGAAAATCAATCAAATAAAACATGCAACATGATTTACTGTAAAATTAAATTTTAGTACAAAAGAAACGTACACTTAAAGTAAAATGCTGAAATTTTCCAATTTTCTACCAAATTATATTTTGCGTAACAAAGAAAGAAGTATTCAAAGAAAAACTTCTTTTCAATTCAGTATATTTTGTTATCTAATTATTTGAAATTGAATTCATGTAAAATATTGAGGCATGGCTATTGACTGACTCTAAGAAGGAATTTTAAAAAAACCACCAAAAGTCTAGCATATTCGTAAGATAGCGAATCCACTATTTTAGAATCGAGATTATGAAATCCCCCTGTTTAATCTTTTTGGTATTCATCCTATTTATGAGAGAAAAAGGCATAATAATTTAAATATTTCCAAGAAATGTTAAGAATTTTAGCATTCTTTTATACTCCAATGCTAAATTTTATTTTTTATTTATTTATGTATTTATTTATTTTTGCAAATTATATCAATACATTATGTAATTCACGAAATTATCTTATTTAATTGATAAATATATAGCAAATTTAAATTGTAAAAAAATTGCAGCATTAGATTATCAAAAAGCTATTAGATAAAATATATCTATAACGTGGATGAAACTCTTCTATAAACGGTTTCGATCAAATTCCTTGTTTATTTAACACCTTTAATGACGGAGTAAAAAAATATTCTTCTAATAGCTCTTTTTTCTGTAGTGAACCTTTATCCAAAATGAAGGCAATGATATTACAAGTTGGCGACAATAAAGTAGAAACAAAAATTGGAACCAAACATAAAAATAAATCAAAAATAAATCAAAAAACGCCATAAAGCGAAAGAGAAATTACAAAATTAAAACTAAAGTTATAAACTATATAAAATAAATAATTCGCGCGCGCGCGAACCAAATTAACTTAAAAATAGAACTGACAAAAATTATGACACAATAACACTGTTTGATATCGAAAATACTTTTCATCAGCCCCAACGATGCGAATGGATAAATTGCAAAATAAATTGAAATAATGACACAAGTATGTTAAGAATTGTCTACTACACATAAATAAAAAAAATAGCTTACGATTATTGAAATATAGAAAATATGCTTAGTTTGATGTGAATTGCATCAAAATTATAGAAACAGAAATGCATATATATATATTAAATTTGCAAGAATTAAAAAAAACCGCTTGAAAGCATACTTTCTTTATGAAAATGCATGAGGCTGCGATAGCCTAGGAGTCAAGGTACGGAATCGTGGCCAAAATATGGCATGAGTTCGAGTCTAGTACCGCTGGAGTCTCGCTATGTAGGGGGGGGGGGCGATGCACGGGAAATCTGTCGAAGCTCAAACGTCCTCCCGTGGGTGTAGTGTGGAAGTTAAGATAAGGAAGGGAGGCAGTTAAGGGGTCATCCTCATCACTTGACCAGTGCTTACAATTTTGAGGTCAGTAGCCGAACGCCCTCGTTTTGCTTTTCCGTGCAACTTTAATATTCACTCACTCACTCACTAGGATAATGCATTCAAAAAAAGTTTTATAATTCTGACTTAAAGAACAAATGAATGAATAAATATAAAGATAAATATATACAACTGTGTACAGAACACAGAATGGGTTTCACAATCCTACGTAGAGATTGGAGGCGTGTGCGATAACTTAGTAGCTATGGTCATGAACTCGTGGCTGGAGGGTCACGGGCTCAAGTCATGGTGTCACTGAAAACCCGTTGTAGGTCGATGCACGTTAAATATGTTGAGGTTCAATGCCTTTCCGTTGATGTAATGTGGGAGTTAGAAGAGGGGGTTCCAGTTCAGGTACTGTCCATGAAAATTGAGGGAGGTTCAAAATTATGAGGTCCGTCATCAATATCCCTCCTGTATCTTTATAGTGCAGTTAATATAATTCTATCTTTCTCTGTAGAGATCAGAGAGTAAAACGCATTAACTGACATTGATTTGTTAGATAATGATGTGAAACAGATTAATTGGGAAAATATATTTATGGAAACGAATTTAATATACCATTAATTTTATTCAAACTGAAATGAGAAAAATACTTTATTATATATATTTTGGAATATTTTATACGTGAACTATGTGATCAGATCCAATATAATAAAAAAAACACGTTGAAATCTCAATAAATGTTGTGTGTTATTGCTAATTCTTTTTGCTCTACCTAATGGTCCAGATCAAAACCGGAGTCCAAAAATATTCAAGAAGTCAAAAAGCAGTAAGAAATTCTACGTTAGATCCTTCTTAACAAGGTCCAAACGGGACAGCATATATTTAGAAGTGGATAGATCAATATTATATTTTCCACAGAGGGAGAGAAAATCTTTACCTCCCATCAAATGTTAGGGGCTTCAAGATTACAAACAAAACTTTAAACATTATATTACAATAGATAAAATATTTACAGTTATGTATAAACCCATATGAAGAAATACACCCTTGAAAATTAAAACAAATGTATGATATAAAATTGTGATTGAATAATTTGAATTAAAACCCAATATTTAAGAGAAAAAAGAGTGAGATAATTTTAAATTGTGTGTCTCGCTCGTGTCTCAGGTTTGTTTTTTTATGAGGGAAATACTGAGAGGAATTATATATTGTTAAAGAAAGTATATTATTTTGTTTTAAATTTTATGAATCGTGAGACATTGTAATTCTATTATTTTATATTATGTATAAAAGTATATTTCATTATTTTTGTACGGTAACAAAATTGCATCTTAATGCAATAAAATTGTTCTAAAATAATATAAAATTTAAATAATTTAATGCCTTGTTATTTCTAAAAATCGCCATGCTTTTTCGGATAAAAACTGTAATTATTAAAAATTTGCTTTAAATATGCATAAAATGGATGTATTTTATTTTTCATGAATTAAGCTGCAAATTGATGGTCATTAAAAAAACAACATTTTACATGTAATTTACATACAAGACATTTTAATTTTAACGAATTTACATACAAGAAATACCCAAATTACTTTTGTAATTCTTATTGCAGTTGGATATAACATTGATATTTCTCTTAGCAGCTGAAATGCAATTAGTTGACGATGTTGATATAATAATTAAAATTAGCGGAAATAACATAGTTAATTATTTTCAAAAAATATCACCTTTCCAATGCACAATACCACGATTTTCAGAATTAGGTAGAAAATGATTTAAATAGATTACGCTCCAATTTCATTCAAATCCCGATGCATAAAAATAATTATGATTATAATGTTTGCGTGCTCATAACACCGTATGATTTCAGAATATAAATTTATGTTTAATATGTAATCCTTCACGGCCTTTTAATTTATGATTGTAAGTTTTAAGTCCGAACACATTTCCTACACAAGCGACAGTATAACTGATTCATTTCAGGTTTTTTATATTACTTGAAGAATCCAACTGTCTAAATATTTGGTAAGTGGCAATTATTTTTCTTCCACTAAATGCATATTAAATAATTCACTATTTTTCATTTTCTTCATCTTTTAATGCTTTAAATATTGAAATCTTATCTATTATCTATTATCCTTCAAAAAGGGTTGAACACCTGGAATATATTTATAAATGTTTGAGACTTATTCAATGCTAGAAAAGAGTTGTGTTACGAATTCTAGAAGTAAAAACAATTTAATGATGTAATTTGAAATTAAAGAATGGCATCAATGATGAATAAAATGTGCCCATGTGCCTAACTCAGTAATTTAATCATATACATTAATTTATTGTGTTATTTCGTTACGTTTGAGTCATTAACGTAGTTATCCGTATTGTTTAACTTTGATGAAAAAATAAGAACTATGGAAATGGAAATTGTGTTATCCTGTTTTTAAGGGTTATAACACAAGTAGGCGCGCATATATTCTACCTTTCACAAATTACATTTCCTTACTGTGCATTTATTTAAGTCTTTTAGCATATTTATCTACTGTATATTTCGTCATTCTGTCCATATATCTATTTAGATTTATTTGTAAATTAGTATTTGTGTTTCATGTGTTTAACTTTTTGAAACGGGCGTTCATACGATTACGATCTTAGTTGATGCGCATTTTTTCGTTGGGTGTTATTTTATAAAATTCTTAAAAATAGCATTGCATAACATTTTCTGGTTAGTTTTAATGTTTATATTTTGGTATAAATATGATAGAAATGAAGTTGAATAGTTAATTCTTCAGAGTAATAAATATATGTCACTAAATTAACCTAAAAAAGTGAACATAAAAGCAACTATAATACCAATAATATTGAGTAAAATAGATTTTTTCTATTCATATTATATGCAATGACAAGACTGTTTTTGCTAAACTACTCACACACACATTAACACCTAACTCTTTGAAGCTATTGATTTCGATATTTATAAGATTTGTAGAGGCAGTTAATATGCTTCAACAATGTAATAACTACTCTACTTAAAAGATATATGCGGTCACCAAGCCTGTTAGTTGGTTAAATCTATCCAGGCCAACGTTGATAAATTGAACTGTGACATCCTCCTGATGTGAGCAAGGTCTGCTCATTACATTCATGGCAGACAGTGGATGGATTCAGTTTATTAACAGTAATGCGCCCTAAGCTTTGTACCATGGATATCCTGCAATGAACAGCTTAGTAAAGGTATATCTGTTACAACTAATATCTTGCATATTTGAGCTAACAGCTACCCCTTAATCTATGAATTACAATATGTAATAAGGGGGTCAAATTCGCAATTGCATAATCCCCTTAACAAGATAGCATTTATGAATTCGATTTCGGGGAAAGGAAATAATAGAAATTTAATCAACATATACCCAAAGAGGATTCAAAGACTGTAATTTAAAGATTTTTGTTAAAAAATCGATACCATTTAAGAGATGTTGCCAAAAATTATTTGGTACTTTCAAAATGTGAAAGAAACCAATTATGAGTATTTTTCACGTAGCATGTAATTGATATTCAGATAAATGAATTTTTTTGGTAACAGTAAAATGCTTAAAGATAAATGGAATATTTTAAGACAATTTATTTCACTGGTGTTTGTTTATATAATTATACGCCAAATTCCTTTTAAAAAATGCTGAACGCACTTGAACCATTCCAAGCCTTGTCCAAATTTTCTGAGGCACTTAGTATTATAGACAATAATTGTTATTAATTACAATTGTGTAATTTACATTTAGTTGTAATTCATGTAGCATTGCTTAATAAAATGTTGTGATGTGATATAGGTCTTATAGCCTCAAGAACTGCAGATTATCTGTTGTGTAATTATCATTTTGCCTTATTGACAATATCATTAACAACTTAACCTAGCTTTTTCAGTATGCTTTCTGAGTCATTATATCTGTCCTTCAGTTGCTCACAGCTTCTCTTGCTTCAGCACTCTTTTAGATTCGATAATTTTTTTATTCTTGTTAATAAAAATCTATAATTTATTTCACAATTTCAACACTTTGTTATGTTTTGGTCATGCTTTCTTACCTTAAATTTATTAGGATAACTTTTTTCTTATATAAAAATTCTAAGGTAAGTGTTACCATAATTATGCAGTATTTTGATTTAATAAAATAATTAACTCCCACTCGTATGTTGGAATTTTTCTACTCTTCAGATGAGGGTAAATGTTTTGAAACTTATATCTCATAAAAAAAGATCTTTGAATTTTAATAATATGAAAGTTGGATCTCTGAGAGACGATATAATTCCTTCTTTACAAATATAAATAAATGAAACTAACCAACAGGTGAAATTATTTTAATAATAAATAAGCTTGAAGTGTTTATGTAAAAAATATACACTTACAGCTAGGTTAGTTTTATTAAACAAACAAAATACCTTTACTAAGCTTATAAAAGATTGGTTAATTTATAATAAATTTATTATATTAGTTGAAGAGATCCTTGAAAATGTGCCAATGTACTGACCTTGAAAATTTTAGAGAAGAAATATCCTTGCTAATTTTGAGTATAGTAATTACTATAGTAATAAGATACATTTTTCAATGATGTGATGGAATAAATGACTGATTATAATCATGATGATGAGATTGTAAACCTTGTTTGAATCGAATCATGATGCTGTTAAAAATCCATCGTATAACAGAGCAGACGAACGCAAAATCTGCTGAGGCTTAAAATGTGCATCATATATTTTCTGACATATGATTTAATGTAAAAAGACTTTTTATTTTAAATATGTTGAATCAAAAACTTTAGTTTCCATCAAATATTTAAAGTTATTCATCCATCACGATAAATAAGTCTATGTAATATATTCATGCCTGTTTATAATGTATTTCGTAAATTGCTATTTAAAAATGTATTCCAGATATGATCGGCATTTTAACATTAGACGATATTCTTAACGATTTGTTTCAAATGATCTAAAGGTAACTAATTTTGATAGTCGATTGTCATTAAAAATTATTTTTAAAAAAACTTCTGATGTTGTATTTGGCGTGAGTTTTCTTTCTGGAAGTTAATTTCTGGGTCGCAAGAAATCGTAGTGCAAACGATAATGGATTAGCAATTTTTATTTACAATAATGTATTCTTTTTAAGAATCAGTATCTAAAAAGAAAAAAAAAGAAAGACATGTGAGCACTATAATAACCAATATAATTTACACTACATTTTTCAAAAATATAAAATTTTGTACATCAAAAATACTTTTATGAAACTTACTGAACTAATTTCTTCATTTGATTTTCCAGCAAGAATTCAAGAGAAACAGAACAAGAAAGCCTCCCTCTTTTTCTATTTCCCCTAACCGGTATTGATATTCTGCTTGTTGTTTGGGATTCGTTAAAAACACGAGGGATTTGAAATGGACTATACTATAGATTTATAAGAACTTTTAAGTTCTTAACATTTCTTACCTTTTCTTTTGCTTTTAAAGTACGGTTGACCGTTCTTGAGAATGTAAGTTTGAATGGTAAACCTTTACGTTTCAAAAGTGGAGAAAAACTTTTTCAATGCTAAAAAAGATTTATATCGATTGAAAATCTTTTTATGTACAAAATCAAAAAAGTTTTTATACCTTTTTGAAGAAGACTAGTGATTGCAAAGCCAGTTCCGGGAAAACCGTGTAGTTAGCTATCACGTGAAGCCCCTTCTTAAACTAATATAAGGTATCATTTTTTTTCAAATTGTTACTTGGAGTTTAATGTCACCTTTTCCCAGTATAAACGGATTATGCAAATTGATTTAAATATATAAAAGTCATTAAGAATGATGAGGGTGGAAATGGGTAGTTGTGAGTTAACTGAGAAGTTAGCAATTAGTAGAACACACACTTTGAAAATTAGATTCATCACCTAATTAGTGCTTCGTTGCCTAAACCTAGGTGCTCATTGGATTTTATAAGAAAATCCATTTTGGAACACTTTCAGATAAGAGTTACTAGAAGCCGAGTTCGAGACCTCATTGTAATCATTGGAACTTCTGTTATTTTGTGGGAGCTACAGTTCTGAGAGTCTACAAATATTTTAGATAAGTAAACTTTCGACTAATTAAGTAATGGTTGATTTTTCTCGTAACTTTTAAGTAGAAACAGTTTAATAAAACCATTTCCTTGATTATTCGTGTTTGTATTTATTAAAAGTGTTTTGTGTCATAACAATTATTTCTATTCTAAGGTGGGGTTTGAATCGAAAAAAATCTCTGGAGCCCTCAAATTTTAATAGTCAGACTTTGGGAATGCCGTTACGCATTCAGTCTCCACAAATTTTCTTAGAAATTCTCGTGAAAAATGTTCTCATTAACGCATTGTAAAGGAAAATTTTCATCTGGAATAAAGAATTTGTTTATATTTATTAAGTATTGGGTGTCCGAAAAAAAGCGGCTGCAATATCAAATATTATTTATAAATTACAAATAAACAAGCAAATTTATTTTTTATAGTTTCTTATAATCCATAAAGGAAGTATCAAATTTTTTTGTTATTATAGTATGTATTTTTTATTTCACTTTGTACTAACGGTTACGCAACACATTTGTCTATACGAGATTTCTAGACACTTCTGTGAAGCATTACAGGATTGCCATTCTTAAGGCATTCGAAATTCCAATTTTTTTTTAAATCAGTGTTATGAGTTGGAGATTTGTGAACAATGTTTTTCATGTATCCCTACAAGAAGAAGTCCAAAGATGTTATGTCTACAGATCTAGGTGGTACAGTATTGGTCCTCCTTTCCCCATCCATCGTGGAAGGAACTTTTAATGTAAAACTTCTCATATTTCCAAACTCCATTGTGGTGATACCACGCTTGTGCCATACATGTAATGCAGACTTAATTTAGTAAACAATTCTCTACATTGCGATTGTTCTTGTGGTGAAACCATTTTAAAACGAGAACGTCAAAAAACGCGGACGTTGCGTCATTTAGTTTACATTTCATTAAACCAGCGCTTCTCAAATTGTGGGGCGTGATAACCCTGCGAAAGGAGGCGCAAACATATCAGAAAAATCAAAAACAAAAGATTTTTAAAAAATTACAAATTTACTGAAAGGAAGCAAAACAAAATATACAGTTGGACATAATAAAAAATCAAAAATACACACTTACACTGATATAATATACTTATAAATGTATCACAGTACTGCACAATGTATTTCATAATTAAACTCACAACATAAAAGAACAAGTTAAAAAAATTACTAGTGATTCACATTGGTTTATCATGTACGGAATTTAATACTTGATAATTTGTACGGTTCTTTGATTAAAATCGCGTATTTTGAAGTTTTGAGCTTAAAAGTGCATTATTAATGTACTCAATATATTTTTATTGTGTGAATGGGGGCACGATGAAAATTTTGATTGAAAATTGGATCGCATGTATTGAAAGTTTGAGAAACACTGCATTAAACAGAAACTTTAATCTCTTCTTTTATTTATGGAACAGCAAAAACAGGAAAAGTCTTTATTTATTTTTAATTCATTTTTGAAAGCGTAGCCATATTTTTCAGAAAACCTATATAATGGATCCTCCCAGCCCCCCTTATCTATTATTTTGTGCAAGCTTTAAAAAACATTCCCAAAAAACAACAAAAAAAAACAGTATTGATTGTATAAACAATAGAAAAATTATTTTAGCAAATTTTGAAACAGATTTAACTATTAATTTAAGTAAGTGCACTTTTCTACTAAACACAGATGATGAATGAAACCAAATCAATAGTTCGTCTCAAACAAAATGAAAATCCCTGGCATCTAATGTCAATCTGCTTCGTCGACGATAAAATTCCGTCGGAGGAAATGTGGGGGAAAATCTATCATTTTTAACAAATTGGAGGCGAATGAATAATGATTCAACGAATCTTAAGACGTTGAGGTTATCTCATGACAATGAACAAATGCTAGTTTGAGATTTAATCCATGACGTTAAACATAAGGGATTTATAATTATTTTAAAATAATAATAAATTATGCTTATTTTTAAAAAGACAAACACATAATAAGGAATTGACAACTGAGCATCATAGAGAAGGTGATTAAAATTTTTTCTTTTTAACCGATTTGTAAAATAAATCATAATTATTTTAAATTAATTGTATAGGTAATATAAAAATGAGTTCCCGGATTAAATGGGATCAGGAATAGTTTTAGAATGAAAAGATTAAAAGCATTAAATAAAAATAGAAATAAGTATGTGCTACATTATTCAACGTTATCAACTGCACGAAATAAACGGTTCCACTTTTTAGTTATATGATTAAAAATATTTAAGACTTGCTTATCTTTTTTTACTATAGTAAGGCGGAAAAAAATGAAATTCATAAAATATATTTTATCAGTTTATCTTAAGGCATTTGAAAAAAAAATTGAAATCCTTTGCTTGCACTGCTTTACCACTTTAAACTCATCTCCAGATTAAATTTTAAAAAAAAATGTTCTACATTTAGGAACTACATCTCATAGTAAAAAAAGTTAATGCACAAAACAGAAGCCTTCTCCCCTAATCTTAAAGTATTCTACACAAATTTGAAGTTCTATCTTCAAAAAAACTATACTAAAGCATTTGAATTTCTTCAAAATAAAACAAAAAGCATCAATGATCATATACAATTAACTCATGAAAAATTAATATCACCAAAAGAAAAAATTCTCTTCAAAATATCGCAATAAGAATTTATGTAAGAGATATTTTCTCGAATATACGAAATTAAAAAAAATACTATAATACTGAATGAAAAAAACGTATTAAAAACCTAAAAAAAGAGATCCACGAGCACGTCTGAAAATTCCTCTTCTTAACCCGACACTTGAATTGTTTATTTGAGCAATCGTTTCTTCAGTGAGAGTTACAAACACCCCTTTGTGAGCATGTAAGTTGCTGGAACAAATTTTTAAATTTTTGTCTTAACTTCCTCTTACTTTCTTTTTTATTCTCTAAATTTTTTTTAAGTTGAAGCACATGCAGTATGAAATACTTCCTCACAATTTTACATGACAAGGACTGTGGGTTTTGCATCCATTCACTAGTCTCAATCCCAGCATAACCTATATCCAGATACGAAGAGATAAATTTAGCCCTTTAATTATCAAGATATTTCGAGGATTTGTATTCATAAATTGTCAATTTTTTTATTGCTAAAATAAAATGTTTAGTACAAAATAAAATATACTCAGTAGTTAAAAACCGATTTTTTTCAATGCATGCATAAAAAATTTTAAGGTTTTGTAGCAACTGCATTTTGTTTGAGGTGGCTGCCACACAGTTTGGCAGCTACATTGTTGCCATTTTGCTTATATATATATATATATATATATACTTTTGCTCAGTGCTACTTTTCAGCCATTGCTATACTTTGAATTTGTATTTGGGTCCAGAATCTGGCAATAGCTTGTTTATTGTACTCAAATTTAGCACGGGCTCTGCATTTCTGAATGCAATTTTTAGGTAAGTTACCTTTTTCTCATAATGGATTTAGACTTTCTATCCATCATTTTCAATAGGTTTTTGCTCAGCATTATTAACAGAAAGGGGGAGGGTTGGCTGGCCACAAAACATAGTCAACCCCACTTTTATATAAATTATTTTATATATAAGCTGTTCTCTAAGCCAGCAATGTTGATAATACTGCAGCATCTATTCTTTTATACTTTTTATATTTAACTCTATTATTTTAATTTTCCATATTTCCTTTTAAATTCTGTAGTCTAGTTATCTTGCAATTTCAATTCTTTTAAGTTTTAATCATGTTTATTCATTTCTCTCTTGTAAGGAAATTTTGATTATATATATATAGCCATTTTGCTTATATATATACTGCTAAAACTATTCTGTACAGAATGAATTAATAGTTTTTGAAAATTCACATTATTTCCAAGTTAAAGCCAATTGAAATTTTAAAAAAATTCCATAGTTCAATAATTATAAGAAAACTATAATTCTTGCAATCATTGTACGGAAAATTCTAATCTATAAGTATCTTTTTTAATTAAAAGCCCATACAAAAACGAAATTTTTAAAAAGATATGTTATCTTAATGGACTTCACGTATGAGAAGGTACGTTAAAATATAATTTCTTGTATAACAAAATAAGAAAAATTTCTTATAGCAAGCATAAATAATGGAATAAAATCTGATTAGAAGAAAATAACACACAGAAATTTGAATAAAATAACTAAATATTAAACGCATGGCACTTGTAAATGCTCAGAATCAAGCAGTAATGCAATAAAATAAATTTAAGCGTTGATAAAATCTATACATTAAATCTGCAAAAAAAAAAAAAAAAAAAGCTAGGAAAGTTTTAATTTGATTTCTTTCTTATTAGCTTAAGTTTATGACTCATTTTATTTTTGTAAAAATAAAATCAGAAATTATAATTGCTTACTTGTACACGCTAAAGAGAGTCATGGAATTTTACACGTTGCGTGTTAAATAATTCAGTAGCTAAGAACAATTACTGTTTTCTTCGAATTTTTTGTCTCTCATTACTGTCAGATTAATTTATAAGTTTAAATCTGAAAGTATGTCATTGTATACTTAGAAGTTATTAACTCAAAGATCTAATCTGTAGTTTTATACAATTTTAGCAAGAACTGCATAACATTTCTGAGTATTATGAAATATCGCAATTTGTTTGACGTGGTTTTCAAGTAAAATAAAATTGAAATTCTCCATACTGCTATGTTTAATGCGTTAAAGATTCGTCAAACTCATATAACAATTTGGAGAATTTTTTTTGTTTGAGGATAATATTTCAGGATATGATTTAAAACCTATCTAAGAAATTCCTATAAAGATAGAACTAGATGCGGTACATAATGTCAAAATTATTTCTTTTTTTACATAAGAGATTCAATAATTTCCTAAACATATGGGCATCACACATACGGACATGAGTAACATACTCTTTGATAGTTTTAAGAACTTAACCTTGCTGGGTTCTGCCTTCTAGTAATGACTTTTTAAAGGACTTTGATGGTCTTTGCTTTTGCCTTTAGTAACTTTACCTTTTAGTAAAAATTTCTCTTTAAAATGAAAAATTAATGCCTCAATAAAAAATATACTTAGATTTAAAAGTTAATTTAATTTTAAAAAATCTAAAAAATACTTAAAATTTCAGGAAATGTTTAAAAGGCAACATAGATTGTATTAAGAATTTGGGCATGTAGCCTAGCCAATCCGAATGTCGCAAAGTAATCCGATAGGCGAAGGGAAGCACTTGATTGGCTGATACTGGTGTAGCATAAATGGTATAAATATTGCACTGAATTCTGCCCACATATCTTCCTGATTATGACTAATAGGATTGATGCCTTTTCATACATACTGATTAACTTCTTAACTTTCACTGGCGTATGAATACGCCTCGCTCAACTAGTTTGCGTATATATACGACTTTCCGAGAAATGTCATCCTTTTCTTTGTGCTATTAGTATAACTATTCAAAAGTGTTTATAATGCAATAAAATTACCTTGACAATGTTGGTTAACGATTTACTTTTACCAGAGAGAAAAATTCTTATTTATGTCTTTTATTTTCCGCCCAATATACCGCATACGCAAAGCAATGTGAAAAACGGTGGCACCTAGATGGAGGGCGAATCACGTAACATATAATCAACAGTTAAAGGGTTAACAAGAAAATAGGAGGACTCAACAACCTCACACATTATCAGGACACGGTTTGAGCGTTTGTAAAAATAAATCAGGTGCCCGGAGATCCGCAGTAGCTTTTTTTCATTTAAATTTTCATCATAATACTGTTTATTGCTTTTCAAATAGAAACCAAACACATTTTAATATTTTAATTTTCTTTCATCATAAATGCTCTTTTAAATACTCAGCTCCAAATGGGTCATTAACCAGGTGACAAAATAATTGTGAAACCGAAAAATTTGCAATACGGATGGATAGTTATTCGGGAATTTTATATGCTAAATTAATCTAACTCAATCTTAAAATTTTTTTACCTAATTAATTTCAAAAATCTTTGAAATATATATTTAAGGCAACTGTAAATTCAACAAAAAATTTTCACATAACATTTAAAATTGGCTGAGAAAAATAGTATTACACACTATTTAAACTAGATAAAAACAGCACGAAAAAATACTGCTATTATTGAAACAAATAAAATAATCGATCCCAAACTATAGGTTTGAAAATTTCATATATAATAAGATATATATATATATATATATATGCATTAAAAGCAGCATTTGTAATTTTATTGTTTTCTCTTTCAAGAGAAATTATTTTTATTTATGTACATATAATTATATAATACTAATTGCAATAGAAACCCTTCAATAATATTTAATGATATACTAAAAAAACAAATATATATATAATTGTTCGAGTAACTCAGTGGGCAATATGAATTTTGCCTAACTTTATACAGTTTTAATACACTGCCCGTCTTTATATAAAATTGAAACACTTGGAAAAAAACTAATATAGCTCTACGTTCTCTATGTATACAGACGGGAGGATCTCAATTATCGTGAAGAAAAAAAATTGTCAGTAGGTTTATCGAAACCTACCTATGCAGAAAGGATATTCTATTGTACAGAGATTGAGGAAAAAAACATTATATAAAAATTAATTTCAAAATTTAATAATGCCACAAAGGAGTTGAATTTTCGAAAAAATGAAGGTACTTACTTTCGGTTTGATAGTTTTAAACTCAAAATAAAATAATTTTTCTTACAATATAAATTACCTGAAGCGATGTTATTGATAAATGATTACTGATTAGTGAATAATACAATGCACATTACAGTAATTCATAACTCCAACTCTCTTCCCGCAAGATCGCTCCAGTCCCATCCATGTCTCGCTTCATGCACTCTAATTTCGACAACACGTCTTTTGAAATATTTAATACTAAGAAAGCTCTTAAATGTACCTGATGTTTTTTTATAGTTAATGTTTAATTGGTTTCCTCTGATCACATTACATGTTAAAAAATGCTAAAATGTCTGTGTGTTTTTCCACAAAAATTACACCCCTTATGGCAATACTTAATATATCCACGCTAAAAGTGTGAATTTTGCCAATAATTTACACATTTTGTTATGATTTTATTTAAGGCTAAAGTGGACAGTTAAATTGGGGAAAATTGTCCAAAATATCGAAAAATTTTTTTTTGCTGATTATAATATCTTATTAGCCTCTCTATCAAACGTAAAATATTTTTTTTGGTTTTATTCATTTTTTACTGAGTTATAGGGTAGTTTCGAATTAGTCATCCATGACCACGCCCCTTTGTTTACATTTTCTAATGTCATGCTATTGTAGCTGTCATGCACTTTGACAGGAAAAATTTTATTTACTGTAGACAAAGCCTCACTAATTTTTATTTTTAAATGTTAATTTATCAAGTTCAGGTTGGCAACACTTTGCTTTAACTGTATCTGAGACCTAAATTGACATTATTTGTTTACAATTTGTTCAAACTTCGGCTTGCATTTTTCGTTCAACTTTACTCAAACCTTATATTGATTTTACCAAAACAAAAAGTTCTTTTCAGAACTAAAGCTCTTTTTAAATCGCATTTATTGTTTAAAATTATTAGTATGGATCTTATATCATCGAGATATAGGAAACCAAAAGGTCGTCCTACCAAAAGGAGGAAGATGTTGTCTGAAAACAGCAAGAAGCGATGGCAGAAATCTCCTGAAACTGTTGATGAAAAAAAAACAGTTTTATAGTACAGAGGGATCCATTATCTGACCCAAGTACATCTTCCCAACCTGAGGCAAGTTATATTTTCACCCACAAGGCTGTGTTTTCTGAACTATTGCAAAAAGTTCCTTGCAAATATTGTACAAACTGTGCCCTTGTTATAAAACAACACCAATCCATGGGATATTCGACAAAAATTGAACTTTTATGTGAATCATGCCATGAAAGCTATGGAAGCGTGTATTCAAGTTTCCAAGAGGAGTCTAAAAATTCACATGATATTAACAGCAAGCTGTGTTAGTGCCTTCCTATCCATAGGCAGAGGGCATGCTGCTTTGGAAACTTTTTCATCTGTGCTCAACATGCCAACAATGGACAGAAAAACATTTGCCAAATGCATGCAGAACTTATCGTTTAAAAACAAAGAAGTGAAGAAAAAAAATGCTTGGAATGTCACGTCAAGCAGCTAGAGAAGCTCACATAAAAGTTGATTCTTCTCTAAAATAACAGGAAATCATTGACGTGAGTGTGTCATATGACGGTACATGGCAAAAGCGAGGACATACATCTAACCTAGGATTAGGAATAATCATCGATGTCCTTAGTGGACTTGTTCTTGACTTTGAAGTATTGTCGAAATACTGTCATAATTGCATAATTACTGGTCGAGATATGGGAGCCGATAGTGCGGAATTTCACATTTGGCAAAAATGACATATGGATGAGTGTGACAAAAATTTCGATGGAACGTCTGGAGCCATGGAGATGCATGCTGCACTAATTATGTGGAGACGGTCAATAAGTGATTGCCAAATGAGATTCGTTTCCATGCTGAGTGATGGCGACTCGAAAACTTTTCAATTTTTGTCAGAAAATGAAGTATATGGTTCTGAAGTAAAAATAGAAAAGGAAAAGTTCTTGAATCATGTTGCGAAGAGGCTAGGCACATCGTTACGCAACAAAGTAAAAGAGTGGAAGGTGAAGAAGGTGACTCTTGGTGGGCGTAAGCAGGGAAGCCTTACGGATAAAAATATAACAAAGTTGCAAAATTACTACAGAAAAGCTATAAAAGATAATGTTCCTAATACCCAAAAAATGAAAACTGCTATTTATGCCAGCCTGATGCATTGCTCGTCAACTGAAGAAAAGCCTACGCATGGTAAGTGTCCTGAAGGGGAATCATCATGGTGTTTTTATAAAAGAGCAATAGTCAAAGGTGAGACCCCAGGGTCACATAGTTCCATGAAAACTTGCTTGTCACAACAAGTAGTTGAAAAAATTATGCCTGTTTACCAACGTTTAGCTTCAGACACCATTCTTGAAAGATGCATAGGAGGCAAGACGCAGAATTGTAATGAAAGTCTACATAGCTGCATTTGGCGAAAATGCCCAAAAGAGGTATTCGTGTCCAAAAGGAGGCTAGAAATTGCAGTTACGGATGCCGTCGAAAAGCACAATTTGGGCTACGTGAAATCACTTGAATCAAAAGAGGACTCAAACCTTAATGATAGTTTTTCTTTGACTATTGCTGAAAGACAGGATAAACGACGCATTTCTCAAAACATTTTTGTGAAAAGAGAGAAAAGGAAAAGAAATACTACTAATAAAGATGTAGCCTATAATGCCGGTGCTTTTTAATTTTTTTCAGACTTAGCGACAGTTTTCTTTTTATGTGTAATTGAATTTATTACTGTTTTGCATTTTTATAATTTAATTGTATTGAAATACTTTATTTTTACTCATTGTGATTAACGAAATATATAATTTATTATCTGGTTGATGAAATACATTCTATTAATTTACTTTATAGATATTATTAGAAAGTTCCAGCTTATTTTTCAATTTTTATCACTATATATACCACGCATACTAATGTGACTGTTTCAATAAATATTGCAGAATCTTTTATATATATATTCTGCACCTATCTTATGTTTATATGATATTAGTGTTTTTCAAATATATACTTATATATCTTTAATTTTTTTATAAAAAATCAGTTATTTTCTTATAAAATCAAAATAGTTGTTTCTCTCAAAATCAAAAATTTGCCTCGAAACTGTTTTGAATTTTTGTAATTTAATCCTATTGAAATACTTTATTTTTACTCATTGTGATTTATGAAATGTATAATATATTATTCGGTTGAGATGAAATAATAATGGAATACATTCTGCTAATTTACTTCTGATATTATTAGAAAGTTCCAGCTTACTTTTCAATTTTTATCTCTATATGTTTTATCACTGTTACAATAAATATTGCACTTATATGTATATATTCTGCATTTATCTTATATTTGTTATGATATTAGTGTTTTTCTATTTCAAATTTATATTTATATCTTCATTTCTTTATAAAAAGCTAAGTTAATTTCCTTTAAAATAAAAAAAGCTGTTTTTCTCAAAATCAAAAATTTGCCACGAAACCAAAATTCAAAATGTTCCATGCGTTGCAATTTTTGTCTAATTATAACAAAACTTTTCAAAAGTATTCTTCTAATATGTAATTATAACTTCTTGGATGCATTGTAGTAATAGTGATAGGGTGAAAGAAGAAATTAAAGTTTTTTATGTATAAAGTCATTAAAATTCTTGAAAATTTCATATAAAAATTTGCGTTTACCCATACTTTGTAAATTATCATATAAAACATTACTTTACATGCATAAATTTCTAAAGAATTGCTTAAAGAAGTTAAATCAGTTAAAAATATGAAATTTTTAAAAAAATCAAAACGCATGGAACGTTTTGAAATTTTTAAATTATCGTTAAATTTTTTTTAAAAATTTTAAATTTCTTAAAAACTACTCATTTTTTTCTCACCAAATTTTTTATATGGTTTTATATAGTTATAACTTAAATACTGGCAGTCAAAATTTGGAGCATGTGTGTAACAAATTAAAAAAAAAATTTTACTGTCCACTGTAGCCTCAAAAGGTCATGATATCAGCTTTATAAAAATAACAAGTTTATTATTTTCCGTTCACTAGAACAAACACTACAAGTGTTTTAGTAAAAGCAGATGCCACTACTTTAAGCAAGGTGCCATACTTTAAAACGCATTTTACTCGAAATGTGATTTTATGAAAATAATCAAACGGGGTCAGTGATTCCTAAAAAAGTTTTGAAAATAATTAACTGAATTTTTTTGTAAATGTTCTGTATAATAGTAGAAGTATTTTAAATTTCAGATTTATTAATCACTGTTTTATTACAAAATTTACAGTCAATTATTTTAACATAATCACAGTTTTTAAAGCAATTTCATGTAATAACTGGTTTTCTAAAAAAATATATAATATCTCTTATCCTGGAAGTCATTTTAAAATGAATAATATAGCACTCATCAGAATTAAAAAAATTGAAAAATTGCTAATAAACTTTTGGTACAGACCCTTTTATGCAATTTTTTGCAAATTTTTTAGTAATTTTTCTCATTTAAGTAAAAATAATTCTTTTTCTCTTCTTAATTTTAGCATAGTTTTCTTAAAATGTACTAAATAAATCTAAAATTCGCAAATAAATTCCCACATCTCCATTTAAAAAAAAGTTGCCGCAAGTAATCAGATACCTTAACATAAAAGTTATTTTTTATTTTATTTTTCCTTTCATCTATATATCAGAAAACACATTTCCTAAAGGGGTAGGCTTAGAAATTCTGGAGAAAAAAAAATTTCGCCCGACTTTGTACACAGCATAGTAAAAAGAAAAGATGAAATTGTTTGAAGAGCAAATTTAGGAGCATACAAATTCGAAATTAGAACACACAGCTGCCACCTATGGCAGTTAAAATATTTCAACCCTCTCTAAACTCCAACTTCTTTCTCTTATGTCATTCGATTACGCTTACATTCTAAATATTTGCTAAACCCCGCATCATTTTCCTTTCATGCAAATTTGATGTTTATATTATCTATTCTCCATGGTTTTGTATTTTTAAAGGCCAGACGCCAATAAACGAGCATAAGATAATAATAGTTTTAACGTGCCTCTCAAACTTTCAATATTTGCGACCCATATCCAATTATAATTTTCATCGCACCCATATCCATAGAATAACAATGTATTGAATTCAATAATACTACACTTTGACACTAAAGTTACAATACGACTTTAACGTCTTAAGTGCAACCGGCGTATATAAACGTCTCGCTCAGCCAAAGTGTTAATTGCCCCGGATATATATATATATCTGTCTTTCTGAAGTTCGATCTTTTTTCTGTGCACTGCTATCCATAAAATTATTCCGAAGGCTTTGGAATGCAATTAAAGGACCGTGAGAGTGTGTTTGCGAAGTATTTACTTATTTAAGAGGATTTTCTTATTTATTCCTTTTCTTCCACCCCTCAATACATTATATACGAACGCCTGAGAGGAAAATTGTGGCATTGGGGAGTGATTTGCGTAACTTTTAATCGGCTGTTAAAGGTACAAATTATCAAGATAAGTGTTAATTTTTGTTTATCATTTTGTATATGATAAGCCCAACGAGTCACTATCGTTAAATTAATTATAAAATATATTTTGTATGCATTACTGATGCATTTATAAGATTATTATACCAGTGTAAATGTGTATTTTATTTTCTATTATGTCAGAATGCATTTTATTTGTTTACTTCCAGTAAATTAATAATTTTTTTAAACTATATTTGCTTTAAACTTTTTTAATATGCTCGTCCCCCTCGTAGAGTATCACACTCCCCTAGAGGACGCACACCATAATTTGAGAAATGCTGGTTTTAACGAAGACAATCTTAAGAAAATATAGTATGCTTGGAGGGGGAAAAGAAAATATAAGAAATAACTTTACAAATCTCTACGATCACCCCCAAAACGCTTCTCCTCTCATTGGTATGTTAGGATAAAAAATTACAATGAATAAAAGATGTGAAAAAAATTCTCTGCTGACTTGAAAAGTAAGTTTATTTTTCAAACGAATAGACGTAGAAAATATCGTATATATTTTGTTCTTGTCCTACACGTGAAGACTCATGTGTATTGTAAACAAGTCGCATGTTTTCAATATCACGATCTGTAAACAAACCTAAAAATACATGTGTCATATCTGACGATGTTTAGAAAACTAAAAAGAAAGCAGAACATGCATTGCACCACGTTCTATGACAGAAAAAGAATTTATGCTGTGTTACGCGGGGAAATCAAACTCACCTAGAGGGTAGGTACTTGTGCAGATATTTTACGTTTATAAATCATTTAACTGACAAATATCACGTACTTCGGCTTTACGAGTCTTGAGAATTTACTCTCCTATATAATAATCACTTAAGACTACAGTAAGAGTTATACAATTGATACGACTAAAAACATTAATCTAATAGAAAAATTTCTTTTTTTAAAAAAAATAGACTAGGAGGTGGTGGGGTTGGTATCCCTTGTCCACCAAACAGCGGACCAACCCCTATTGTACAAATTATACAATTGTTCATACTCATTGCTAAAATGTAAATCTATATTTACATGGATTATGTAGTTCTATTTATTTGTTCTCTTTTCGCAAAATTCGTTCTTGGCGCTCCTTTTCAGTTAAATTCATCATTGAAGCTACATCATCTAGCGCTTCATTTTTAAGTCCGCAGATTTTGATAAACCTGCAGCTTCATGGAAAGTTTAGTATTTAGTTCCATTGATTGTTGATAAGTTTCCGTATGTGACAACGGCTTTCTTCCTACACGATAGCAGTCAAGGCAATCGTTGACATCTTTTTCAGCGAGAGCTTTCAATTATGTATTATTGCTATCGTATTGGTAACGTTATATGAAACGAAGCACATGGTTGCCAATTCAGCGCATATGATATATACAAAATTGGAGCTGCAAACTTAGCGAGTAATTCTGAATGTTGCGGTAACACGTAATAAAATTAATTATTGCAGCAAAACCGGAAAACATTTTTATATAAAGATAGAAAACATTAGATATTTTATCACCATAAAATAAAAGTTTATTTTTCGTTATTTTTTAATCATGAATTATACATTCAATTCTTTTGAGTATTTTCTTGAATAGCATATTTAAATTTCCAAAAAATCAATTTTTAAAATTATGTGCAAAATAGTAAATATTTTTTTTTAAAAAAATACACAACTTATTCTTTTAAAGAGGCCTCAATATCTAGTTCGATGCAATTGAGTCATAGCAACCACCTATGGCATTAATTGAATTATCAATGGCATTATTTGCATATGTCATTAGTACATTAAGGCTCAATCGACTTAAACATATTAATGACATATGATTTAACTTAATTGCATTAGTTTAGGTGTATAAAATGTACTATTAAAACACAAGCATACCAACGAAGAATATTAAATCTCTCCTCTCTCTCTCTCTCTGTGCGAAATAATGATATTTAGGGGGTTCACCCCCATGTGATGGGTTCAAAAAATCAAGAAAATGTTTTTTCCATAAATTTCTTCCTTGGCATGTCAAGAATACGGTGGTAAATTGATTTCTTAGAATTCGAAGTCGTTATAAAGAAGCAAGTGTTGGAAGAACAGCTGTTCACGGATCGCTGAGTTGCCAATCGAAGGTTGGTTCTTATAATAAGTTTCCAAATTGATGCAAGTTAATTTATCAATTTTTAGCGAGGGCATTATTCTCTTAAGATTTCAAGAAATTAACAATGAGTTAATCCTACTCATTGCTCTCTTAAATTCGACAATTTTAAAGTGGTTGATATCTCAATTCTATTAATGCGTGCAACGACAGATTTACTATCACAGTCATATAAACAATTACATCATAGTTGAAGCCTCAGTAAATTTTGTACAGTTAATCAAACTGACCGAGCTACATTGGTAATTAATAGTAAAAAGTTAATGTGCACTAGTTATAAAAATGGTAATTCTGGTTATTATTAATGACAAACCATTTATGTGATTAATGTGCATAATTTATCAAAAAACGTGGCTATTATATCATTAGCAAAACACATAGTAATTATATCATTACCAAAATACGTGAATATTTTAAATAATAAATGGTGATTATATTAATAAATATCAGATTTATTATTTTAGCCGTAACACACACATATATAACAATGACTTGCCCTTAGGGTTCTCGAATAAAGATATTTCGTATGGTTATAATATTCACAACTGACTAGTTACAGCTACTAGGGCCTGATTAGTAAGGAAGTGAAATACGCTGGAATACTTATGAGTTTGCAAATTTGCCAATTGATCAAGTAGAAATAAAAGGAAGTTTAATGTTAGTAAAATAAAGCACGATATGTTTTTCTCTAAAAAGAATCTCTGTATATTTGAAAAGAATTGCTTTTATGAAGGAGAAGTGTTACTTGGAGGATTTACGTGGCATCGATGTGGATTGGCTTGTGACAATTTAAAAAGAAATAAATTAATCTCTACTCAAAAATTACCCTGAGTATTACAAAAGGTTTCGGAACAATTTCTTGTGAGACTACATGTATCTTAGTAGTAATTGTTCCCTTTGTTTGAAAAAAAATTAAGAAACTTTTTTATATATTTACATCACTTACATGTGAATGTTCCTAATATAATCTTTACAATACTAATTATATTACAAATTTTATACAGTTTCCACCGAAATCTTTGTAGCATTCAAGTATAAGTATGCATATTGAATTGATACAAAATTTTAAAATTGATTGTCCTATTTAAATTTATACTGGCGGAATTGGTGTTTTCAATAATATTAAGCGAGTTTTTGTAATTAATAAAAACAACAAGCGTGTATTCATGATAAAAAAGAACACAATAGGTAGAAAATTTTTTCTTTCTGAATTTCGAAATCAACCGGTGCTGAAAAGATGTTTTCTGATCATAGATGAAGGAAAAAAACGAATAAAAAATTAATCTTATGTTGCGTTCCTCCACAAGGGGGATGAATATTAGATGATGGAGCTTTTTTTATGGTTAAAAAATCAGAATAACTTTTTTTTTTCAATGAAAAATACGTATTTTAGTATTTTACATAACATTTATTGTGCGATGAGGAATGGTTATAAGGAAAAAACATCGAGTACGTTTAACACTCACTGCTTTTCTTTACAATAAAATTTAAAATAAAACATATTGTTGAAATTGCAGTGGACGACAAAAAGAAATATGGAAATAAGCTTGGATAGGACTGACTCAACGATGCAAAGAGTTGGGGTTATGAAATGATGCAATGTACATTATTTTATTCACCTCCCCCCCCCCCCCCCCATTCAGTATTCATTCATCAATAATCATTTTTTTGGTTATATATATCGCAAAAAAAATTTTCTTAGTCTAGGACCCGCTAGCAAATATTAAATCTCTTTTCCATTTTTTTTCAAAGATTAAACCTTTTTATGGCAATATTATTATTTTTATTAATTTGTGCTATTTTTCTCCTGATCTTCATTTTAACGAACATCTTTCCGATTTCAATTTATTATAATTTTTCTCCGTATAACAACCATCCACAAAATGTACGTGTTGCACTATGACAGTACAGGTAGACCATCTACAATGCATGGTACCTTTATAACGCAATGACACTACAGCGTTATTGTGTGATGCTGTAATTCTATAATGTGTATGGGCATATACAGAAATATGTATATATTCGTAGTTCCTTTTTTTCATTTATATTCTTTGTCAAATTAGTTTTTTCTTGCAAGCAGTGAAGGCATGCTCTTATGTGTGTTTCGCGTAATATTACACTCAGTGATTCAGAACACACTACAGTCAAAAGAAAGCTTTTTTTAAAAAAGGTTTCTGTTGGGCTGCTTTTTGTGTGTGTGTGCGGTTCTTTATTTCGATGCAGAAACGCAGGAAAAAGACATTTTTCTTTATGTGGAAACAGCTGTGAACAAGTGCTTCATATTTTAAACCGTGTAGTGAAGGTAAGCTTTTTTCCCCCTGAGATTCTTATTGTCAACATATGTAAATGAATGCAATATAAACTAATGGAAGGTGTCTTGGCCATAACAATACCTAAAAAAAGACAAGAGCTAAAATGTAAATTTTAGTTTTGGAAATTACATATGTATATTTCAGACGTTCTGGACAAACCATGTCCAGAACTAAAATGAGAGAGAGAGAAAGAAATTTGTTAATATGACATTATACTTCTCTTTTACTTCTAAATATTAAGCTTAAATCATGCTCTTTTTAGTTTTTATATAATGTTTTTATTTTATCAATGAAATATTGTTTTATGTAATAAAAAACTACCAAAATGTTACACCATAAAAGGCAGCCATTGTTTGTTAAGATATAAATACTAGTTTTGGGACTCATTTTACAGTGCTTTCAGAGAGGAATTCCGAATTCTTCTGTCGTGAACGTGATTAAAAATAGCGTGAAAAATATTTATGAAAGTTATTTAAATGAACAATTTTGTAATAAGTCTTGGGAGGAGAGTCTGATCTCCGATTACTTGAGACAGCAAGCCGTTACTGCCTTCAGGCTGAAATCAGACATGACTGTCTTGTAAGTCACCTACATATAGACTAAAGGTTTTTTCTCTCTAAACTGTGTTTTACGCAGGGAGAATCCCTTGATGAATGCTGAGTGCCAAGTGATTTGCCTTTTAGATCTCTGGAAACCATTTTGATATATATTGGAGGGATAGAGAGCAATTATACAAGCATGGCAAATTGACTGAATTTCTGATGATGTTTATGCTTCTGTTTTTCAATCTTTGTTTTATTGTTTCTAATTAAATGATACTACATTTTTAATTGAATGCGACTTTTTAATACTTTTCTCATAACTTCGTCCTAGCAAATCAATATGTCTTTTGGTGGATCCCTTTCCAAGATGTGGTGTACGGTAACGAGACTGCAGATGCACTTGCAAGAAATGAGTGTAACCTTCCCGTCACTAACTCTGCAGATCTCTATGAAACTCCACTCCTCCATAAAAGTAAATTACTGTCCACGTAGCGTCTCCAGTCAGATCGTTACTGGCATGCTTCTATTCACACTGGACTATCTCTATCATACTGTGGTTTCAGAGCTGTCCAATATGCATTGGTGTGAGGCCTATGGTAGGTTCCTAGCCTACATGACATTTGAGACCTATGAAGTTTCAGAATGATGAAAGAATTTTTTTTACGTGTTCCTGTTTACTCTTTTCCAGCTTTTATCATCTTCTTAAGTATCTGGGTGTTTTCTGGAGGCAGCTGGAGGCTGTCCTACACTAGGAGGATAAGTAACAGCAACAATATTGTTTCTAATATGTTGTTACTCCTTGTGTGTTTGCGAGAAGTGTTTTCACTCCAAAGATATGTATTCATGAAGTGCTGCTGCTAAAAATAAAAAATAAAATGCTTTCGTACTAATTTGATGTTTTTGTACTGTTTTCTAAAATGTGATTTCATACAACGACGTATTTCAAGGAACATATACACTGCGTTGCAGAGGATTAGTGTGTAATAATAAGTTTTTACTAATTTTCAAAGTATAAATTGTATTTCAGAAAATTATTCAATTTTGAGTACTATCATACATATTAATATTACAGTAGTAATAGATAAGATTTAAAATATAAGGAATATGTATTTTTGCATCGTAGAAAACATTCGAATCATTTTTGAATTTATCGTACAGAAATTATAATATCAATATATGTCTTGGATAAAGATACATTCTGGTTAATATTGGAAATGATCAGGTGGATTCACTGGCCACTGAAGCAGTTCTTTCTAGTAGTATAGTTTCAAAAATATTCCAAAATATTACTTTAAAAACCTTATTATTTCAAAATTGAGCATTTCCAGAACTATTGGAGAGGATTGAATGAAATTTGGCTTGAAAAACAGGACCAATTTTGATATGTTACAATTCATCCTTTTTTGTAATAGCATTTACTTTCATTTCGGAATTTTGGGAATAATACTTATCGGTTGGATAGAACAGCTTCGAAAAGTATTGAGTGGAAAATTAATCGTCAAGTGCTTGAGTTATTCATTTTACATCTAGAGACCCATTCTTTTAAAACATATCAGCAAAATTTTACAAAACTTAGAATTAACATTTTTTTAAGATTAGGAAACTTAAGCAGATCATGTTTTAGAAATTAATTAAATATGTTAATTGCTTATCTAATTAACCCACTTACACAATAATCTAGATCCATTTTAGCAATTTATATTGATAAGAGTTTTATTCAGCAGCGACGAGATTCGAGGAAGTTTTAAAAGACATCCCGTTTAATGACTGTTATTTATTGCATTTAATTAAAGACAGATTTCTATCTATACTTTGAACTCCTATACAAGTTATATACTTAAATTTTTGCTTGCGATACAAAGTATTATTTGATTTAAGTTAAGTAAATTGACCAATTAATCTATTCTAGCATGGACGATTTTTCTAAGAAGAATGTTGATTAGAAAACAGTAATGTGTTGATTCAGATTGACCTTCATGTATGAGAATTCACTATTAGCTGTAAAATAAAATAAAAGATTACATGGTGATTATTGTTGTAAATTAAATATTAATTGTATAGATGGCGCTATATCCGAGAGATGTGTACTTCGTTTTGGCTTGTAGAGTCAGAGTCATGTAATGTTCTTTGTGCTGTGTACTTGTCTTTGTGTTGTCTACGAAATAAACCAAAATGCCAAAAAGATGGTGTGAATCATTGGAATGGATATAAGGAATGGATATAAGGGTGGATAATGGATTGGAATGGATATAATAAAAATATAATCTGCTTAATGACCAAGGAATAAGGAAATATAACAATTATAATTGAAATTCTACTTTCAAAATGCTGTAAAAAAGAAAGAAAAATTCGACAAATCAAAATGATTTCTAATTTAAACTTAATTTGCCCGAAGAAGGGAGAAACATCTTGGCATAAGAAAAAAAAAAACCACTCCTAAGTGTTCCAATAGATGGCGCTGTAAGTAATATGCTATGCAAATTAAATTCACTCATGCGCCCGTCGCATTGCATTAGTTACAAAAACGCGAGGGTTATCATATTGCATCTGAACAGCTTGTTATGAGCAATATGAGGAGAACCTCATGAATATCTCAATGAAGGATCTTTTCAAGAACGGCGAGTGTGGGCTAGCAGCTTTAAAGTTATTCTGATCGCTAGTAGATTAAAATGTCAGTTGTAGCCAAACCCACTTTCGTTATGCCGCTTACAGCACCATCTCTTGATAGACTTTATAACTATTTTTCTTACGCCATATTGTGTATACCCAGTTCAAATGTAAAGTCGTTCTGACCTGTGGTTCTTTTATTACAGCATTTTGAAAGTGGAACTTTAATAAAATCACCCAGTTTAAAAAAAGATAAAATACTTCACTTCTGAATGTAGATTATTTTATTACATCTGCTTTTATGTTCTTTGGCGAGCTTTGAATTAAAGAGATATTATACTGTATTTCACTAAATGGCTTTATAAATCACACTTTTTTTCTTGGTCTTTAACAATCACATAGAATATTTGAAACGGAACAACTATCAACTCTGATTTCTGTCTTTGCTGACTTCACAGAGGCTTTAATACTTACAAGAAGTAAAACTATTAAGTTGCTGTTGTTGATGCTTATGCCACCTGATCGACAGTAACATCAGATCAAGGTCCACGAAATTCATCACGGCTAAGGGCTAGAATCTTACGCCTGTCGTTAGCCTAAGCTTTGAGCCCCCAAGAAGGTGACAGTGCGATTTTGCTCGGAACAACACGATAGATGGTGACACCATTCGGACCCACTGATTTAACGAGCACGTTCTCCGTTTATACTCGATGGGCATTTGGTGGCATCGGGCATCGAACCCAGGCCTTCCGGTCTGGAGTCCAATGCTCTAACCACTAGGCTACCCACAGCCCTAAAAACTATTAAGTAAAATACTAAAAAGTGAATCATTACTAAGCGGATTTTGGCAGAGATTTCAAATTTCTTAATCTAGAATCGCATTTATTACGGCGAATTCTTAAAACCATCGAATCTCTCCAATAAAAATTGAAAATATTACTGTAAACTATAGAATATTGACAGTGCTGTTATAAAATAAAAATAAGGTACGATACGAAATAAGATTTTAGTTCCTACTTAAAAAAATGAAATAAGAGTTGTATCCAAAAATATATCCTATCAATATATTGAACAAGAGATAAAACCTACAACATTAATAATTCTCACGAACAAAGAAACTCAATTTTAAAGACCTCTAAATCCTTTTATAAAATATTTTAGAAAACTAGAAACATTTGTTTCAAGTACTAGGCCATTGAAAAATAAAATGGGGCATTCCAGAAACTAGGATCTGTTTTTATCTTAGAGACTTGATGTTACAAAGGAGCCATAAATTCAGTAACGGTTATGGAAAGAAGTAAAATGAGAAGTTTCAGATTTCATTTTCTGAAATCCCGACATTAGAATAGAGAATAAATTGTTTAGTTCACTTGAAGAATACACCAAGAAGATTAAAATGTGTGACAATATACACACATATCTTATTTTATCGCTATATTTTTCATTTACTAATAATGCAATCTATATAGCATTCCATAAAAAAAAACTTTTTTATATATATAAATAAGTTTATTATGTATGTTTCATATCCCTATTTAGAGAGAGAATTTAAAATTATCTATAAACTTAAACATTGTTAATAAAAAATACATAAAACTAAAATAAACCATAACGTTAGATTAAATCGTTTGGAAGCAATGTACTTTAAGCGCGATATATACTCTACGATTTGTTATCAAATATAATTCAAATAAAATTTCATTAAAGAATCCAAATAAAGCACTCTAATGCTTGTAGCAAATAAAATTCTAAGATGCTCTCAATAAATAAGTTTATTTATAACCCCTAAGAGTAAAACAGAAAATTTCAAGGAAAATTAAGTTAATTAGTCACGTTACTTAATAAAATTATGTACGTTTTTGTTGAATTTTAAAACCTATTATTCTTATTCAAAATATGTTTATTTTGAAAATACAGTGTTTAACGCGAATGTAATTTTCAAAATACTGTCTTTAAATAGTTTAAAACAGTACGTTTAAATCGAAAACGCTTAAGACGAAATATTGGTTAACATGAAATAATACAACAGTTCTGACAAACTGCTATGCATTTTTATGTATTTTTTTCTCTTAACATGAGACGAAAATTGCTCAACGCGAAATTGTTATTATTTATTGATCATTCCCTTCCGGGAATGAACAATATACGGAAAACACCAGTCGCGGAGTAGAGATTTAAGAGGGTTGTGAAACGAAAGAGAGGTGTTTCACAAGTTTTGTAGAAAGTAGGCTAGCTTGGCTTTGAAATACCTCTGAATAGTCTGTTACATGAGCAATTTTGTTTGTCTTAGCTACTTCACCCTCTACCTCTAAAAACATCACACAAAAGCATTTCATTTCTCCTCAGATGGATTTGAAATTCAGTGACGAGTATATCACAGTGCTAGTAGTAAGTTCCGCCTTCCCCCCCCCCTCCTTTCTATTTCAAAACTATTTTACAAGCACAATGGCAAACAGCTCGGAGAAAATGCAAACTGCTATTACATTTAAAATAAAGCAGTGGCTTCTTAAGGCTTTTGATCAAAAACTGAAGACGAGTGCGGAAATCTCTTAAGATTTTGGTATTGCTAACTCCACATCCTCAACAATTATTTAAAAAATGAAAAAGAGAAATTACGGAAATGTTTGAACGGGATAAGTTTGAGCAGATCGAAAACGAAGCTAAGTAGCTTTTGAAATTTTGAAGCAATTTTTCAATACACCCTATTGTTTGATGAGGATGTGCTTTACGTTATAGGAATAAATGAACAACTTTTTATTTGCTGAATATTGATAAACAAGTGTTTTGGTCCCATGCATATAAATTTTACAAAAGTAAATAATGTTATTTCTGCCAACAAGTTTAAGTGGATATTTCTGAAAATTTAAACGTAAGACGTAGCAAATATGTATTCATATATTCGATGATTTCAATATTTTTTAATTATTTTGACAAAAGATTTCAATATTTTTATCATAAGTCCACGCTGTTGCTCATTAAGTGTAAAATCTTTCAAAATTAATACCAAGACGATAAAAATAAATCAAACTGCAATTTTTTAAATTCTTACCTAGCGCAAATTTTTTTTTAATGTCTACAAAATGTCTCTCTGATCCAAGCCCTTAAATATTAAAATGTATCGCATGCAGTCTTCAAGATGCGAGAGATTTCCGTTTACGCAACTTGGAAACAAATGAATGTTATCGCCTCGTCGTAAAACTAATCGAAAGGAATTCTTTCGCATTCACTAGAGCCGGAGTCTGAGCGGTAAAAGGCGATCTCGCATGAGAAAATTTCAATTTAGACGAGCCAAATGAGGTTTATGGGTTCGGAAAAACGATAAAAAAGGTTCATTGGTATTTCTTTTGCGTCAATAAGGGCGTAGTTCAGTCAGAGAAAATAGAACCCCTTGATAAAACCTTCAGAGCGATTATATATTTTTATACGGTTGACTGAGTAGTTCTTATTAATAACAAATACTTTCTAAAATTTAAAATTTAATATGCCTTAAGGTGTTTTACTGGCAAGAAATCAAGAAAATACATATTTCCAAAATGCATTAAATTAGAGACAAGTAACTAAGGATGGAATCTGTAAAATCACGATTTTATAAATTTGATTGCATGTATAACGATTTGTAATATTTGTTAAAATGTATGCTTATGATGATGATGTACATTCAAAAATAGTTTTTTTCTAAATACAAAAGATAATTTTGAGCTTGTATGAGGAACAGCTATTTTAAATCAATCCACAACATTATCTAACTAATTTGTGCGTCCACTTTTAATCCTTCTTTCTCTAAGTATTCTTAACATCATATATACAAAAAATGGATAAGTTATCCAAATTTTTATTTTCTTTGCAACAAAAACAATTGCTTCATGATAAATCTCTTCAAAAACTACAGGAAAAAAATGATTTTGTTTCATGCGTTTTATTCAATTAAGGCTGATAAAATTGTCGACAAAGAATAAAAATGAAAATGTTGTAGAAAGATGCACAACAGCAGGTAATATTTTTTTTTCGACAACCTTGTTTAAGTTTCAAAAAACAAAATCTTGTTTTACAAAAAATAAGCATAACAGGAACACTGTGGAGTTGAAAGTATGAAGGTATCCGACTGGTTGCGACAATTTTTTTTTAAAAAAATGGAGATATGGGGATTTTTTTGTTATTTTTAGATTTGTTTAGTGCATTTTAAGAAAAATGTGCTAAAATTAAGAAGAGAAAAAGAAGTTATTATTGGGAAAAAATAGGTAAAAATTGACAACAAATAGCATAAACGCGGCCCATTCTGAACCAAAGGTTTATAAACAAATTTTCAATTTTTTCAATCTAATGTGTTGCTATATTATTCAATTTTGAAATGGCCTTCAGGATAAGAGATATTTTCTTTTTTACAAAAACTAGAGCACTTTATATCGGTTACTATATGAAAATGCTTAAAAAGACTGATTATATTCACATAAGGGACTGTAAATTTTGTAATAAAACAGTGATTGATAAATCTGAAGGTTAAAATAATTCTACTATTATACAGAACTTACAGAAAAAATTTCAGTTAATTATGTTCAAAACTATTTGAGCAATCGCTGACCCCGTTTGATTATTTTCAGAAAATCACATTTCGAGTAAAACGGGTTTTAAAGTATGATATCTTGCTTAAATTAATGGCATTTGCTTTTACTAAAACACTTATAGTTTTTGTTCTAGTAAACGGAAAATGATAAACTTGGTATTTTTATAAAGCTAATACGATGGCCCATAAAATAAAATCATAAAAAATTTGTCAATTTTTGGCAATATTCACAATTTTAGGTTAGTCGGATACCTTAAATGAAGAAAGAAAAACATTGATTTAGGTATGCACGACCTATTGATGCTAACTGCTGACTGTGTTCATGGAATTTTTTCACAGTTAGTTCATAGCATGTTGGCAAAGACCATTAGGAGTGCTGCTAGTAAAGTGGTATGGATTTTCAATCAATATTCCGGATGTTTCTGTAGTCAATGTTTTTGTGCCTATTTAAATATTTGACAAAGTATTGATTATTTCCAAGAAAATAAATTGACTTCTTTTTGAAACATCATAAAGTGAGCTGTCACAGTCAGAACTATCTAAAATCTTAAATGTTGATCAACGCATAATATACAATTCATGAAAATGACATGTGAAACCACTGGAATTGATCATAGAAATTACAAATCAACCGAAAATGAAATTATCTATACAAGACAATTTTGAATGTTACTGGAAGATACACGCTATAAAGTCTTTTTCGAAACTTGTTTACATCTTGAAACAAAGATTTCCAGGTAAATATTTGATAGAGAAGTAATAATTTATTAAGGACCTGTGCCTCAGAATGCTAGCTGTTTTCCTTTCATTGTATGTGCAAAAGAGAACCCATCTGAGATTAATTTGAAAATGTAGGAGCTAGACAAACAATCAATGGAGTAACGTACCCGAAAAATCCTAATTCAGTTTAAAGTATGATGGGGGTAGGCATATTGGTTGTTTATCTGAAAGAGGATATTTTTGTCTCCACCTCATATATGAGATTCGGCTTAGTTTTCCTAGGGTTACTTCCAAAGGTTTTTCCAAGTGCCATATCTTTGTACGACACTCAAAAAAGTAGTACATACCAAGGGTTTTTATTCATGGACAATTATATGAACTCACACTACACAAATATCTTGAGAGTGAAAATTTCAAAAGCATGTAATGGTTAGAAAGAACTCTCTCTTAAATGTTACCGCGAGTATGTTTGTAATACACTAGGATAAAACATTTAGCTCGGTACCTTTTCCCAAGGTTATCTGCTTAGCTCAGAAATAATATTTTTCAAAAGTGGTAAAAACTGTCATTGCAATGATCGGGAATCTTCAGAGTCAATGACAATTAGCCCAGGGAGAAGGACGTTGACTTGTTCAGAAGAGTTAATGACAGATGTTACAATTGTAAACGGCTATTAATCATAGGGAAACAATATTTCTCTGGATGTGATGCGTACGGCCACAAGAAATATTTTCCAGATAATGCATGGTGTATACTGTAAGAACGGAGGCATGCTGAATATGGTCGAATTCCTGGCCGGAGAAGTAACTGTAGTAAATAAAACTTAACATTTCACTGTTTTGTCCGTATGTATTACGATTTTTGTAAAGATTTTTGCATTGCACATTGCCATAAATAATTCTATCGGATATTTTTGGAAAAAGAATTTTTACGGAACTCTACTTGTGCCCTTTTATTCTTCTTCTTCATATCAAGTTTACTCTGCCATTTCTTTTGTTATATAGTGCTACATGTGTCTCTGAAAAGTGTCAGCTTAAGCCGCGCAATTAAGTATGTCAAATTTCAATCCATTTTTCTGTTTAATTTGCACTCTAATGTAGAAATAATGCTTACTTTTTTAACTTTTAGACAACATTGCATTTTACTGCAATGTTCTAGAAGAAGACCTTTCCTATTTCAATAGTTGCATTTTTAAAAAAAGGCTAAAAGTGATTTATGAATAAATAACACTCTATGTCCACATAACATGCGATGACATTTATATTACATATTCTATTTAATAAAAGCTGTATTGTACCCAAGCACTCAAAGTTGACGTTGAAAAGTTTCCTTTTAATATACGGAAACATTTTGTTTTCCTTTACGGTAATGTAAAGTTTGAAATCTTAAGTAATATGCTTATTATTTCGGAATAACAAAAGCGTATTTACAAACAGTTTTACCGACATCTGGAAAATGTGTCATGTTGACACTTCCTGTCGCGAAAACGTAGGCAACATATGGATAGCAGGACTCGTAGAAGTATTAATACATCAACTAAAATAAATTCCCTTGTCGTTCATTGAAACTTCAGTTTTAGAAAAGTCTTTCAACTCTGTTTAAATGCCTCGTATACTGTCAAATATTTCAAATACTCTGTTAATAACATTGGTCTTGGATGATGACAAATAGTACTAAAAATGTCACTGTTACTTCAGCGTAAGTATTTCTGATATTAAATTCTACTGAGTTTAAGACAGGATGGTATCTTTATGAAAAAAAGAAAGATACTATTTTACATACATTTTCGTATAAAGTAGTATCAGGACCATTCTTAATTAGCTGAAGAATATTGCATAGTTATTAGGATTCATTTCGAATTATTGACCTTTACCGAATATATTTCGATCACTTCTATCTAAACACTTATCATGCTTGTAAAGATGGAATTTTATAACCGATTTTTCATTCATTGCTTGAACTAAAATTTTGTTCAAAATAGCAATTTAATAATTTTTTTACAGAATATTTAAATATTACTATGATTAAATTTATGATGAAACAAAATTTTTTAAATATTGATTTCATTTCAGAATGTTATATATGGTAGTGTATCTCTTAATTTGAAACCATGCACTTAGGTTCATTCCACTTTGGCTGTGTTTTTGAAGAAATATATATAGTTGATTGAAAAATCAAAATCGCCCCGTTGAACAGTAATAAAAAGATTACAAGCCTAAAGCAAAAAGAAAACTTTTTAAAATTTTAAATGAAAGTAATTTTTAATAAATTATATTAATATAAAATTTTAAAAAAGTTTAATAGTATATCTTAAAGTATACACATAGTTTATTAAAAACTATGAAGGAACCATAAACCATATACGATAAGGACATAAAGGGGACAATGTATAACACATATAATAAAAAAATTCCATAAAATTATTTAAATATTTAAATAAATTATGAAAATGTGATTAAAGTTTTATTTTTTTCAACGCACATACGCCTACTACAAAGTACTAAAAGTAGTCGAAAGAAAAAGTTGGCAAAATTGATCTAAATAATTCCTTCGCACTATTCTTTGACAGGCATGATGTAACGAATTCGAAGTAGAATTCATGCAATATTTCAACCAATTTTCCAATATATATGTGCACTTGACTGTATTTTTATAATGCGTTTTCCCTGTTTTTCTAAACTGTTTTTTTTAAAACTTGGTTTGAATAATTCTTTCTCGTGCTTTGTCTTCTCCGCGTAGCTATCACGTCTCTTACTCTTTGTCTTCGGCAAAGTGTAAAGCACGCGTGTATTTTTAAGCCGTGCGTTTTCTGTGCTGTGTTATGTTTAAGATATTTAGGTTTCTGTGCATCATCCATGTTTTAATAAACCGGTTTAATAACTACAAGACTGCATCATCAATACCATAAATATAGAACATCAAACATCTAAAATATGATCAACCTTAAAGTTTTCAACTTTTCATTTCCAATGGCCACGCACTGACAGTTCCTTACAGTAATCGTTACCACTCGTCATGGATATATATATAGAGAGAGAGATATACATACATATGCATGTATAAACAATCATTTCCTATTTATTGTTTATTTAAAATTACTATTTTTTAATTATTCTCTAATTTCATACTTTGTTTGATTATATTTGTTTTTTTACTTTGTATGTATTATCTTTTCATTTAGTAATTTTATGATTTTCCTATATTAATGTTTTTCTTAAATATTTTAACAAAACTTTAATGAAAACATTTAAGACTTGCTAACTTAAAATAATTATATTTATTAATTTATAAAACTGTCAGAAAATTGAATTGATATTTTACAGAAACCCGACTTGACCCCAACACTACTTTTCTCAATGTAAAATAAAGTGCCACAATTATAAAGTTGCTAAGAATAAGTATTTCTGTAAAGTATATTTACGAGTTTTTCTTCCTATAACAACCAGATTTTTTTCAAAAAAAAATTCATTTTAATCTTTAAGAATGTATATACAACTAATTTTCATATTTTATTGAAATCTTTTTTTTAATTATATATAATCATCCCAAAAAGGATCGTTAGTGTTTTCACAGAGATAAAAAAAATTCCCCGGTTTCACTAATTTTGTGATTATAAGTAAACTACCAGCTTTACAAGTCTTTACCAATATATATTAATTTAACAATATTCCACACTTTCTCATTTTCGTTCCGTTCTGATGACTAATTAAATTTTATACGTTTATTTTTATAAAAACACTTGCCCCATAAATAATATCCTGATTTACGTTTAAAATATTTTAACATCAATTTTTGAAAAGGTGCATAGCTTTTCCAAATTCATATTATGTATATTATAAATTGAATTTATGAAGTCAGATTTGACAAATTGGAAACATATTGTTTTTTCAGGTAATAAACACATTGAGTTAGTATTATGAATCAGATCCATCGACTGATGAATATTTAATCCATTTTGAAGGAGTTAAACCTTAAGATAATGCATACAATATAAAGAATAAACCTAAAGAAGCGCGAAAAAATTCTGAATTTATTATGGCAAAATTTTGGGTTTTTTTTTTAATCCATTAATATTATGTAATTTCGAATTAGATATTTATTCTTGAAAATAAAACGCTTACATGTTTTCCAATCATTTTACTTCTTACTAATGTATTTGCAAAAATTAACCCAGAATTCCTACTCATTAGTCTGCGTGCTGGATAAT
The DNA here is from genome assembly GCA_019973975.1 of Trichonephila clavata. Taxonomy (NCBI): domain Eukaryota; kingdom Metazoa; phylum Arthropoda; class Arachnida; order Araneae; family Nephilidae; genus Trichonephila; species Trichonephila clavata. Next base: position 74,789 of record BMAO01015794.1, read on the forward strand.
TATCCTAAGGTGTGAAAATTTTCATAATTCTCAAAGGCTAAAGTGTTTTAAATTTCTAAATCGAATAGTCTAAGAACCAATTTGACACAAAATGGTTAAGAAAGAGATGAAAGAAAAGACGCACGTTTTCATTTACTGCTCTGAGATCATTAAAATCCTTAACAATTCAACATATTCTCGAAATCCTTAGCAAACCAATGTCTAATAATTATATATCACAGTCTCTGTACAATTAATGATCATTGTTGGTGATAAATATGGAAATATAGTCGAATAAATAGAACAAATATTTTGATAATGTAAATCAACTCGTAATCATATAACTGCACGTTTCTCTCTCTCTCTCTCTCTCTAACTTATAATAAACTAAAAGATACACTTGTGCGTGTCTTTTTGGTATAATTCTATTTATACAATAATAATTATTCTATTTAGCTTAATTTTTAATAAATTAATGTTTGATTACTTATGAATAGTTTAGGCTTATCTTTTTTCAATTATAGTTTACTATCTACAATTTTTTTGTTGTGCTAATATGTCTACTTCACTAATATAAGAAATCAATAGCTTCAGAAAACGTAAAAAATTTCAATTTTGTTCAATCAACTTTATATAGATAAGGTATCCTAAATCAACAATGCTTATAATACTGCAACATCCATACATGTATATTTTTAAAATTCTGTGTTACTTTTGTAATTTCTAATAAATCTTTTCTATATTCTTATGTCTGGTTTATATTATAATTTCGGTTTGTTTGCTTAAGTTTTAGTGATTATAGATGATGCATTTCTCTCTTTAGCAGAGAATACCAATTTATATTTATATATATGTATATATATATATATATATATATATATGTGTGTGTGTGTGTGTGCGTGTGTGTGTCGTGAAATCTGGCGTATCATGTGCACTTTTAACATAAATAATAAGATGGGAATTTACGGGTGCCTTGTTCTCAGATGGGTTTAAAAATGTAACTTTAAAAGAGATGAATGAACATACAAAAGTTAGACTTATATACACTAAGGAATACTGTTAACTTAAAAGAAACGGCATACCTTATGAGCTTCTAGAGTTGTAATTCTAGAAACATATACAATGTCTTTTCAAAAGCCTCGGATAATATCTCGAATAGATGACTTCAAAACAGAAGCGCATTGCATACGTGAATTTTAGGTTCCTTCGTGAAAAACGGGGTGCGCATTATACGGTGAATATTATTAAAAATTAAGAAATGCAGCTTGAAAGTATATGGCGATGCCCGTAAAACGCTGGATTTTACAGTATATTTGCTTGTTGTTCTTAGTTTTCTGTTTCAGAATTTCGCCTTTCTCTTTTAAGTAGAATATTTAATTTAACCATCATTTCTTATATTTATTTTTATTATTTTATGTCCATGGATTAAATGAGCCTGCTTTGTACGAATTTGTATAAGAATTTATTGATTTTGGCCACTCATGGATTCTGAGATGTATTCGCTGTGTATATGTTACCATTAAAGTTTGTGTAATTCAGTTATTTCGTAGAATAACTAGGTATTTCATGAAATAACTTGGCAAGTCAGTTAAAGTGTATAATAGATGAAAATTTTTATGCATTACTTATTTATTCTATGAAGTAACTAGGTTTTTTTTTTTATGAAATAACTAAGGATAAGCCATTAAAGTGAAAAATGAACAACTCCGAAGATATTTTATTACTTAATTGATCATAATTGCTAAAATCTCTTGAGAAATACATTTTAACCGTCTTGCGGATAAAGAATTGATTAATAATAAAGAAAAGCAGATGATTGTAATTTATTATTGCTCATATTGCTAACATTAGTTAAGCATAAAGGGGGTAAAAGAATATGTAGCAAAAATATATTATACACAAAAATATTATCAACAAAAATACATACTGGGAAGAAAAACTGTTGCTTCATGAAAACATTGTGTAAACCTTTTAAATCAAAATTGTAAGAGAATAATAATTTAAATTTTAGGAGATACCTTTATTTTACTTTTCATTATTTATTGGAGCAAGGATTGCTGTGATGATACTTTGAATTGCACTGCTTATGATTTTTGAAATAAGCACACTTTTTACTATTACACATTTTTTACATGAGCACTTTTTAAATTCTTGTCCGGTAACACAGCTCTGAGCTGTTGCAACAGACCGAAGCGTTGTGTCAATGTTTGGAACTTGTTCAATGGAAATTAATTCTCTCTGACATATACTTAACTAATATCTCGAGTACAATTGTTTTTTCCGTCCATTTCTAGTTCCTAATCAGAATTTTTTTCCCCAAAGCAGCTAGAACTGGTTTAAATAACTTTTGAGTGCCATATTTCATAGTTAAACGATCAAGTAATCGTTATTCTATAGAATACCTAGTTAAATCATAGAATTCAATAATTTTATATGCTTTAACTCACTTGTCCAGTTATTTCATGACATACGTAGTTATTCTATGAAATAACTGATTTCACACTTTAACGGTAACATATATAAGTATGTAGAAATCATGAATCTTTATTTTTATATAAAATGCAAAACTGCATCAATGCGCAACTATTGAAATTGCTGGTTAGCATTTCAAAGTCTTAACTGCAGCAAGATCAATCACTAAATCCCCAGAATACATATCATAATTAAAAAATAAACTTTAATATTGTTTATTCTAATAATCAATGTAACTTATGTACTTATCTTCCGCAAGAACAAATTTCCCGTGGACAAATGAATATCAGATTTAAAACAAAACTTTATAATCATAGAAAAATATAGCTGCTATTTGTAACTAAAAAAAGTAGGAGTTTGGTAGCATTTTTCGAGGGTATTATCTAAAAAAATACATAAAATTAGGATTGGGTATCATAATTTTTAATCTAGATAAATTTTATAAGTAATTAAGTGTAACTTCTCAACATGAAATGCATTTTAGAAATTTTATTACGCACTTATCTTTGTAAGGAAAATAATCCTTAAACGTTTTGTAGCACTACTTCTATTTTGTTTACTTACGGCTGAATAAGTATAAAAAAAATATCTTCAAAAAACCTTTGTTATCCAGAACTTGTAATAAAAGAGACATAAAATTGAGATTTTATCTTGTGAAAAATGTTCAATGGAGTATTAAATACAAGGATGGAGCAATTGCATCTGGATTATTTTTTCTTACAGGTTTTTTTTTTCAATTCCAAGTGTTCCTGAAAGTTTGTTAGAAAGGAACTATGTGTCACGTTTTTGAAGCCTAATGAACTTGCAACTATCGCTTTGGGTGATTCTTATTCCTTACGCAATTTTTCATAATTTTTTCTTTTTTGTAAAAAGAAATGGAGGATGAAAGCTCCAGATGTTTTGACATTTCATGTGTGTCCCGATGTTTATGGCTTCGTGATTCTAATTTACGAAGTAAGAGTCTAAGTCTTTATCGTACTTCCAAACACTTTTTAAACTGCTGTGTCAAAAACATTAATGTAAACTTATCTCTATATATGTATATAGTTTTTAAAACTCTCTACTAGAGAGATCAAAATGACTTGAACATAAAAGATAGATATGAATCGTTCAGAAGCTAATCCGGTTAAGTCCAGAAAACAAAAATAGTGAGAAAATTAATGTTTTTTGATATATTAATTCTTAAAATTCTTAGTTTATTAATTTGATCGAAAAAGTATACATAGTCTTTTTCTAAGTGCAAGCTCTGCAAAAAATAGGATATATGCAGGATTTGTAAATAAAAACGCAAGTATATTTATTGGAACACCAACAACATCTTGAAAATTTTAGGATTTTTGGCTGCCGAAAAAGATAAGACATTTATGTAAAAATAACACAATAGTATTTGTTGTGTCATCAGATTTATGTTTATTTATCTTAATTAACATCTTCTTCTATCGAGTAATTTAAATGTAAATTTTGATCTCCACCTGCTGTACTTTATGTCCTGTTAAAGTCGTGTTTATAATTGGAGGTATATATTTCAATATAAATTTTAATGTCTTTTTTTGTTCCTTTTGAAATTATTCTGCCATTATGATATATTATTGGTTGAGTTATTTTAAAAAAAATCCTGACCTATTTATTTTTTTATATCATTACATGAGAAAGTTATCACTCGTCAAAATTATATTTTAACTTAATGCTGCTTTGGTTTGCTCGTTCTAGTTTTATCCATCGCATATTGAGCCAATTGATTTTTAGTGCACTTGATTTTTTTCTGTTGGTAATAGTATCTTCCAATGGTTTTGGGAAATGAAACCTTGTCGATTTATTTTGACAAAACTGAAAATGTTTTTTCTTTTACTATTTTGTATTATTAGATATCAGTCACTAGGATTATAAATGTACTGATTTTTGTTTTTGCGTAAGCTTCTATAACTGCAAAATCACCGTCATTGCGCAAATAACTGTGCTCACTGAAAAAGTTTAAGCTCAATTGATTCAGCTTTCACATCTTCACTCTGAACCAATTTCAGTAAACTTAACACAGCTTTTTGAATTTCGATTCTGTCCGGAACTTGAATCTAAATACTTCATAATTTTTAGAAAATCCCTTGTGTATATTTTACTGTGTTTAGTTAAGCACGATGACACTTTTTGTGAACCCAGCGATCCTTGGGTTATAGGTCTAAAATACATGTAGCCCTCGTTAGTCTTTAAATCATGGCAAAACCAAGATTGTATAAATATAAGTTTCTCATGTAATACACTGATGTGGGCAGTTTTGGAAGTGATAATGTTTATTCTAAATCAAAACTAAACACTTACATTTTGTATGAAGCTCTTTTAATCGATCATTTGCTATATTATTACGGGAAATTTCTGCATTTCGAAAGTGTTTGTCGTGTTCAACTTCAGCCGCATTTTTTTCTTCATCAATTGGAGATTGTTTTTTTATTACCAAATAATCATATGCCGTACAAGTATCTTTTGAATGTTGCTTAAAGGGTAAGGTAAAGTTTTTCGAAAATATTTATGGTAATAAAGCTTTTCCTTTACGGGTAAAATTGGCTCTTCATTATATACAGTTCGACATACAGTTTATATATTTTTGCAATAGAAATGTCTGAATTCAAGTATCGGCGTCTGAGATTATGAGCTCCTGTATAATGACTCGAAGTAGCAAGAAAGGAGCTTATATATTTTATTACATAGGGATCATCTATTTTATTACCTGGATTATGCTGCCCCGGTGGTACTTCAGATCTTAATTTGAACAACAATTACTTAGTCTCCTGTTACTTATTTGATATGTTCTTTTAAAATATTTTTTGCAAACACCAAAATCTTGGCCATTAAGTCTAATACAATATTCAAAAGACTGAGATATTTCCTTTGGTATTATTTCTGGGTCATTGGCTTTTGATAGCACGAACTCTAATCAACCCCTTTAAAAAATATTTTGCTTATAATGATCATTAAGCTTGTAAAAATTTTCCCAGCTTTATCTTTCTTTGAAAAAAAGGCTATCTTGCAATTACAAAGCCGTAAACAGTTACAAGGTTTATTATTAAATTTCTTTGCAGGAATTATTCTTTTATTTCTATTTTGATATTGTTTACCTTGTATCCCTTATAGTGTTTTAGCATTTCGAGATCATGTCTCAGGATACCTGCAATGTTTCCCACCAATTTTTTGATCATTTTTTATTATTTTCTACATTTTTATTATCTGAAAATGTGTATCAGTATCAATACGGTTAACTCTCCTTAAATTAGGATAAAATAGCGTATCATTTTCCCTTTCACTGTGTTCTATTTCCTTTGACATTTTATTTTTTCATACCCGTACAACAGAACTTTCTTATTATTTTAAAAAGTCATATTTTTACCGTCATTAAAGAAATTTTATTTAATATTTTTGATAACACAATAATTTTCACAAACACTTCAATGTAATATTTCTATGTTGTAATCAAAGTTTAGATATTTCAACTTAAAAGTGAGCCCGTACATAAAATTCGAGCATTTCTAAATAGTAGAAACAACAGTTACAGTTGCAAAGAATTTGTTGCTTTTCAGTGTTATCGACGAATATTGAAAGTAGACGAAGAATTTATTTTTATTTCAAAGTTTATGCAAAAAAAAATATTGATGAAAGGTTGGATTTATTCACAATGGCTTCTGAAATTACTATACAATATATTCAGAAGCCATAAAAAAGGGCTGTTTGACCTAGAAAGAAAGGAAGCATCGAGTAAATCCTTCAATAACTAAGAAGAATACATTATTTACTTCTTCAAAATTTACAAAAAGTAGAAAGTGTTGAAAAATGGACTTAACCGCATTGGCTTGTGAGCGGCTCTTTATATATATACGTGGGTAACTCTAACATTTTTGAGATACGCATAGACGAGATGTTACAAAAGAAAAAAATTACGGTTTAATTTGAAAACATAAAGTACTTTAACACAGCAGATGATTTTTTACTGACCTACTTCAAGTTCTTTTGCGTAGAAGGAATTTTAGGCAGAAGAGAAAATGGAGTTGACGCTGTGGGGTTTAAGATAAATAAGGGTAGCATGATATTAATTAATATAAAAATTTAATTTATTTACGTCACAACTATTAATTACAGTACATACATTGAAGTTATTATAAATATTATTTACATCATTAGAGCTCAAATTATGTTGTTTGTGAGGGAGGAGGAAGTTCAGCAATGTTTTCTAACCGACTTTTCTCCCTGTCCTCTCTAAGGTCTTTGGGGTTATAGAAATGATAATCATCATCATGAAATAATTTTTAGTTTACAAATAAAGCAAATTAAAAATTACATATATATGCATAATTTAAATAAAAAATACCAGAATTAACTGTTTAGAATAATTTAAAGTAACTCATTAACTAAAAGTGAGAAAACTGATATTAATTGATAATTTATTTTATTTATTTGTTTAAACACTTGATCCCAGGTTCCTGTAATGGAAAAATTAAATATTGGGGTTGGGGGGTTGTTTATATACTGCATTAAGTTATCATTAAAATCAAAATACGTGTGTGTGATCAATAGTCTGTTATTAAAAACTGAATATTTAATTTCAAAAGAACATGTAAAAACTATGAAACAATGATACTTAAAAATATTCTTTAGAAATTTTTGAAATGTTTTTAATAAATACTATTGGAAAAGTATACTGTTCAGAATAATGGGACTGACGAAATTATTAACAAAAAAAGTTCAGATAACACACTTCATCCTGTTCAAACAGTTACATAACACCATATTTTCAAGATATTTCGCAGTACTTTTTCAAATATATATAAAAATAGAGGCTTATATATACAGTGGTTGCCAAAATTGTGAACAGTTTTTAAAATTGTTCTGTTTTTCAAGTTTATATACTTACATAAAATGTTACTTTGCACAAAATGCAAAGTCTTTTACATCATTTTAAAATAAATTTAATGCTGAATTAAATATAAAAATAACAAAATGTTTATACTTACAGAGTAAAAAAAGTTATGCTGCAATAACACTATCGATATACATTAGATACTAATGATATCAGTGAGTTATCAGTGCTCAGTGAGATTGCCTTTTGTTTTTTATAACAGCTTCACATTCATTTTTCATTGAACTGAAAATAGTTTTAAACTCTTACTTCATTATTGCATCATGCCAGAAAACAATTACATCTTCAATTGTTTTCTTTTTATTTCATGGGTACCTATTCGGACAAAAGTTTTCAAACAGTGCCACAAGTTTTCGAAGGATTGAAGTCAGGACAACAACTCAATGATTTTAGAATGATACCAGTCTTTCGATTACTTTACTGCGTTGCATGGAACAGAACCTTATTGAAAAATATATGAAGCATTGTTGTAAATAGATCCCTGATCGAAGGTAGAAGTTTGGGTTTCAGAATGGTGTCAATGTATTTTCTGACATTCAGTGGCCCCTCGATGATATGAAGACGACCGATACTATCTGCTGAAATGCATGACCAAATCATAAAACTATGTACTTCACAGTTGACTAGATGCAGTCAGGATTTAGCATTTCTCCTATTCTACGTCTTACATATTTTCGGCCATCACTAACAAATAACGATATCTTAGATTCATCCCTCCATATAACTAGTGAACACTAACCATTTGTCCAATTAATGTGTTCGTTTGGCCACCGTTATATTTTTTAAAGCTGTTGTAAATTGAGATAAGGCTTTTTTCGTGTAATTCTACCTCCTAGTCGAACATCTTCTAATCTTCTCCTGATAGTATTTGAACTGACATAAACACCAGCATCACACATTCAAATAACTTCTGAGGCCGTTGATGACATTCTTCTATAATGGAGAGATAGTATTTTTGTTCTTCTGTCATTAACATACATGGTGCCCCATTTTCGGCCGTTTCGTGCTTTATTTTGTATTAAATTTGTCTCCTGACATCTTAAACAAAACTTTCAGTCTCCAGATGTCGTAACTGAACTACTCGCCTAACTTGCAATTTTAACACAAAGGTAATCTCTCTTTCTTGTAAAACATCTCTTTCTAGGTGTCCAATCTACTCTTTTATTTCATGTCATTGTTTATATATATATATATATATATGAGTGTGTGTGTGTAAGTGTCGTGTATCCTAACCTTAACACTATTTTTATTTATTCACTCAAAGAAAATAGTCAATTAAATGCAACTTTAATACTTAAATGTTCCACGTTATAAAATTTTTGAACTGCAGTGATAATAAACTATATCATTTGTCAAATCTCATCGATTGGCTTGCAATGATTCAATCATAAGATGTTTTTATTACGCTTTAGAAGTTTCCTACGTTGGAATACATTGAGGGGTTTGAGAGAACTCTTTTGTCTGTCGTAAGCTTCCATCGCACATTTTAGTGATGTAATTCCTGCCATTAAGTTTTGCAAGTAGCTTCTCGTTTCCGTGTATGTCTTTTCTCCACTCTCCATAAGCAAATGCATGACTGTGCATTCTTGAATCTTTTCAGACACGAAATATATATAGGTTCCGTCCAAGTAGGCGACTCTAAAGAATATATATATAGTTAATCTACTATTTTAATTCTAAGCCTCAGTGTTTGCTATTGTATTATTTTATATATTACTTGACCCGTACTGTGTTGAGATTCCCTCTAACTTTTGTCTAGCTATATATATATATGTCTGTGTGTGTGTGTGTGTGTGTGTGTATGTGTGTGTACATGTGTGTGAGTGCGAGTATGCGTACGTATGAATTTTAATGAACTCTATTAAAGACTTGAATATTAATGATGAAAATTTGTTCTGTAGTACTGTGGCGTAACGTAGATCCCCACAACCCCCGCATCACGGAGAAGCCTAGGATTTCAGGAAGCCCAAAGCCCATGTTATGTTATGGTTTTGCAAACCTTTGTAAGATTCGGCTTACGACCCAAAACCTGACTTTGCAGGGGGCGGGGTTCTAATATTCTTCGTTACACCACTGCTATAGTATTAAGGCTATTGCTGAATAAGGACAACAGTTAAACAAGTAAATGCGAGGTTTAATATGTTTTTAGCAAGCTTCCTCTCTTTATGAAATATAATGGATAGAGTTCTAAATCACTTATGAGTAAAAATCTCTCTTACATAAAGATGCATTCTCTAGAAAATGTTTAGATCATGTATGAGTCAAAGAACAAAGTACAAGTTATAGTCAAATTCAATGATTCACATAAATTTGAAAAATAAAGGCCGAATTGTACCAATAGCAGTAAGTACAAAATTGTTTTTTAAGAGAATATTACCTAAAAATATGATAACATATGGCATATCAGAGAACTCTAAAAAAATAGAATGAAATATATAACATCCATTTTTCAATTAGTATTTCTTTTATAAAATAACATCTTATGTATAACCTTTCAGAATAGGATACCTCTTTCAGAATTTGGATTATACGGTTTTTACTCAGTAATACATCAAAATTTTTTTTTCAAATTCATCAAAATGTATGAATTTCATGTTCTCATGAGAAAAATGTTACTATCTATATAAAACACATTTCTCACTACTTTCTCACAGAAAAATAGAATATGGAATTCCCTAAAAATCATGAGTTGCGTCGTCAGCAAATCGCATGGGGAGGGATAGACAATACATCAAAAACTACTTTTCACCGTTGTTCAACGGAAATATCCACGTCAGCATAAGCATGTGATAAATATACGCTAGCAAATACATCATCTGTCACTGCTGAGATGTGATGCATTATATATAGAATTGTCTTCGGAAGAATTATTGTTAAAATATTCGAAAAATAAAAAGAATGGTTTGGTTTACGTAAAGTGATCTTAGAATGATATTATTTCCATGCATCAAACGTTTTCTCTTAACACGAAACTAAAATCGCTTAACATGAAATGATTTCCCTTCTAGGAATGAACAAAATACGGAAAACATCAGCCACGAAGATTTGTCATCGGAATAATCAGTTGCAGTATATGATGACAGTGTGTACAGTCCCAATAATGGTAGACAAAAAGATTTTCGAGTTTGTTCAGAGCTAAAAAAATTTCCTTGATGCAGATTCCGAATGATGAAAATTATATAAGTAATGCAGATTCTGATCTCATGTTATCCGAAATAAGGAACAGCATGAAAAATATGCACAGTTATTTAGATACACATTCCAGTGATGAAATGAACAACAAATTGGACCCCATCAAACAATTTGTTGCTAAAAAAAGGCAACTCAAAGAAAATTATCCGATTATTTTCCAAAAACTCAAATAATGTCCCCCCCCCCAACCTTCAAAATGTTGTATCAAATTACATTGCGAATGTTTTGTTTCATTAGTTTTTATTAACTACATGCATATATACATACATTTGTAGATGAAATGTACTCTAATAAACTTAATTTTGTTGAATATATGATTATTTTGCAATAATTTAAACACGAAAAAGTATTTCAATCCCTCCAGTTTCTTGTTAATCGATTTTCACAGTATTTCAAAACATTCTACTTTTACGAAAAATCATTTTATAATGATATTTTGCCTATATATAGCAGGGCTTCTTTACAGGACCAGGGACGTAGTATTTTTGAAAAACTCACATTTTCGGATAAATATCACTTGAAATAATAGCGAGTGTTTTTTTATTAAAATTTTTTACTCTCTGATATATTAAAACATGAATTAATTCATTCCTTAATTATATATTTTAAAAATCGTAGTTTGAGATCTTTAAAAGTCATAGCTATAATAAGCAGAGTTTTATTTTTATAAAAGCAAAAGAAGCGTGAAAACGTGAAAGAAGAATGTTTTGAAATTCTGTTATTTTTTTCTTCATTTTTTTTGCCAAATAATTGCTATTAAATAATTTTTCTTGTGAGTGATAATATTTATAAATCAAATATATTCTAATTCAATTGACCCTTAATATAAAATATTATCCATTTATACGGGTTTTTTTTTCAAAAACACGGCTCCGGACGTTGTCTCAGTCATTATAAGTTATATCGATTTATAAACAAACTAACTTGAAACAACTTGTGAGATTTATACACAAAACAAGAATCTCTTATATTAAGAAACTGAGAATTAATATTTAATAATTAAAGAATTTATATTGCCTATGCATAAAACACTTTTTTTTTATCATTGAATGAATAATAAGAAAAAAGGGATTTTTCAGATTTTTTTTATGTGTAAAATATTGGGGAATCAAAAAATTCTTTCTTTTAAATGTTAAAATAAAAACCTAAATAAATAAGAAATTATCTCTGTGGCTGTGTCATGTGTCCCCAAAAATTATAAACGGAAGCATTTAACTATAATGTCAAATATTTGTTTTTACCTGATGAAAAACATTCGTTAAACATAAAAGCTTTTTGGCCTTTTTTAGAAATTAAACTTATTAACCTTTCGCCGAATTAGATCTTTCTAAAATCCTGAATAAACTTTGCAATTGCCCTTAGAACTAAAAATAGAATTTTGAAAAATGATTTGAAAAAGGCCTCTAGTATATATAGTTTGATTTTTTTTTTTTTTTTTTTTTTTTTTTTTTTTTTTTTTTTTTACCATTTAAATTCTCGATGAAATCTACCAGAAAGAAAAATTTATTTTTGCTTCTCATAAAATTTATTAATAACATTATATGAGTTTTTAATGCTCAAAATAATTTTAAGTGATTACTGATACAGAATGGAATTAAAACATTTATATTTAAAACTCTTATTTGGAAAGGAATAGTTTATGTGTAAGTTAACATTATATAATAAATTTTGAAAGCGAGGGAATTGGTAACTATATCTACTATATTATTATGGTAATATATATAGTAAACAGTTGTTATTTAAAAGTAATTATATTAAGAATATAAAGAAACTGTAAGCAAGAATGCGATGTAGCTTTAATGGAAAATGTTTTTTGATTAAAAAAATTCTATATACAATATTATCAGCAATTTACATAAATGTAGATTTTTAATCAAAAAAGTATTTAAAATTATATATTTTTCTTTTTAATTGAAAAGTATGATTCCAGAATATTGGTAAAAAGAAAATAATTTTGACTGCCTTTCGTCAACAAAAATCTGTAAACTTTATCCAACTTTATAAACAACGTTCCCCAAAATTCTTCCTACGCATAAATTAAATCTTTAAGCTTTAGAATTTCAGACAAAAATAAGTCCTTTCCTCGGAATACTAAGCCATAGCAGCGTGGAAAAGCTTCCGCCGCGTCAACTAAATTTAAATTCACATCTCTCCTCTAGAGAAATGAGAAGCAAAACTTCTGCAGTTTTCATACCAAGTCCTCAACTACCTCAATCTCTTTTTCCTTCTTCTTTGCCTTGTCATGGCCGAAGTGCCTTAACAGCGATTAAAAAAGAAATATGCTTTAAAAATTTCTCCCTTGCCATTTATTTTCGTCATGAAAAATATGAATTGCCCTGCATTTGGAATTAGTGGGGAAAAAAACATGCCCTTTTATACGCTTCAAAGCACAAATAAAAATTGGAAAGAAGAAACTTAAAGTAAAGTTGTTGTAAGGTAACTATTTTATATCAATTTTGCAGCCTTTTTTAGTCTTTATGATAAATTTCAATCGGCACAATTAATCATTTTGCTTTTTTCTTCTTTATTTTCGGATTTCAAATGTGTAATTTAAGCATTTAACCCTCAGGAATAAAAAAAAAATTATTTTTTAAATAAGATTTTATCAGCAGAATTCTTGAAATTAGTAAATTTAATACAAAATACAGCACCTTTGAGATTATTCTAAAGTTGTTTTGCTTTTTTTTTTAAAGAAAGAGATCTTCTGAAATATAAATATTTTTTACATATTTATCTCAAAACCGGGGGGGGGGGACCAACCCACGGCACGCGTGCCACAATGTGGCACGAAGGAGTTGTAGCAGTGGCACACGAAGGCTTAATAAAAAAATTTAAATTTAAAAAGATAATAATAAATAACAATTTTTTTTTAACAATTTTATTGAAATGCGATTGTCTTAGTCAAAAAAAGTCAAAATTTATTTTAAATAAACTGAATTGAGATTCAATAGAAATTTATTGTGTAGAGAATGCACCTGTATTGTGTTGTACGAGTTAACTTTCCAACGCTTTTTTCTCTCGCGATATTTTGGAATTTGATGGAGTACATGTTTTAAAATATCTGGAAGAAAACACTGGAAAGCTCAGTGATTACTTGCTATTCTAGAATGAATACAGTGGCTATGTGATTTAGCTATTCGTACCGATATTAAGGGACATTAAAATAATTTAAATTTTAGATTACAGAGAAAAAATTGTACTTTTTCTTCCCTAGGTGGTCAAATACCTTCTTTTGTAAACAATCATTTTTGTGTGTGTGTGTTTTTTTTTGTCTTTATTTTGGAGGAAAAAATTAACATACTTCACATTTATGTAGGAACCATCAACCAAATTTAATAATGCTCCAAAACTTTGATAGATTTAAAAATTTGATATCCATTTTTGCATGATTCTTCCAGCTTTAGGTTTGATGATTTTCAAGATTATAAAAAAATGCTGATCTTTTCACAAATTCTTTTTCAATTTCTCTGAAAAATGTTAATTGTTATCCACATGAAATTAAAATCAAAATTATTGCATACAGTACCATACTCCACTGATTTGAAAGGAATTCTGTTGAATTTTGGAAATTTGCACTAACAAGTAATTTCTTCGAATTTACACTGTTCGGCTGTTAGATATTCTTGTAGATTTCAATTACCACAGGTTTGTGAACAAATCTTTTTTATTATGAACGTAACAAAATCAAAATATCGTTCAAGATTAACTGAACACTGACTTACAATAAAATTTAAGTTTGTACCTTGATCTTATTTATTAAATTGTTTTTTTTTAAATTTCCACTACTTAGACTTGTGCTTTAAAAATTTGCTCTTCGCGTAAAAGTTACATAATAAACAACTAAGCAACATTTTTTTTACCTTTTTATTTATTTGAAAAGTTGGAAGTGGCACGTTTAATTATTTTTTATCGGAAAGTGGCACTCTTCCTAAAACGGTTTGCCATCCCTGCTCTAAACATTGTATGAGAAATAACACTTTTTCCTACGAAATATCTCCATTGAATCTATTTTTTAGGTTCAATATTATAACAGAATAAGTGACACACAGTAATGCATTTCATTTGCCGCAATTAAGTTCAAGAACTGTTTTTACTTTTTTATATATAATTATCTTTAATTAATTTATTTTTGTTTGCCATTACAAATAAATAGTTTGGTATGAGCATTAGAGTTGGTCAAATTTTGTTTCAGAATTCTATGGTGTGTAGTTGAAGGAAAAAATAAAATATAAATAAGATTAATATTTATGTTAAGGACTTCCACAAGAAGAATTAAGTTGAGGTATTTAAAATATTTTACTGTGAACACTCAGAAAAGATTTTAGTTTTTGAAAACGAAAACAGGCATTTTAGTAATTTTTAGCATTTATTACAATAAGAGGACACCTAACTAATCATTAAAGTAAAAAAAAACAGGTATATTTAACAACTTTTTTCAGTATTTAATTTTTAAAAAAATAAAACTTACTGTCGAAATTACATTGAATGACAAAGCGGAAGATGGAAAAAAGCATGGATCCGACTGACACGATGATGTGGGAAGAGAGAGTTGAACCTTATGACATGTTACAATGTACATTGTATTGTTCACTATTTAGTACTTGGTTGTCAATTATCAATGAATTTTACATTAAAGAAAAATGATTTTATTCTAGCAATAAAATCATCTAATCAAAACTAAATCTTTTTTTCTATTTCTTCGAAACCTTGAACCCCTTGTGGTAATGTGTTAATTTTTAAAAAATATTTATTACATTATGTTTCTTCTATTTTCCCTACTATAGAACAACTTCCTCACATAGGTAAGTTTCGATTAATATTAATTTTATTTTATTTCATATGTACATGATTCACCCTAGGGAACATGATAAAGGTTTGCGACAAATATTTAGCCCAAAGTATGCAAAAATGATAGAGAATAACTGTTAGCCAGCAAGTATGGACTCATAAGTTTCTATTCTATTTTTAGTATTTTTATATATTTTTATGATATAAAATTATTATGAGGTAAGCTATTCTATTTATTTTTTCTATTCTATTTTTAGTATTTTTATATATTTTTATGATATAAAATTATTATGAGGTAAGCTATTCTATTTATTTTTTTTCTATTTTTAGTATTTTTATATATTTATATGATATAAAATTATTATGAGGTAAGCTATTCTATTTATTTTTTCTATTCTATTTTTAGTATTTTTATATATTTTTATGATATAAAATTATTATGAGGTAAGCTATTTGTTGACACACACATAGACACATTCGAAATAATGCAAAAGGAAATGGGTTATTTAAAATATTTACAAACAATTTCCTCAAACATGTTTTTTTTTTTCAGTTCTTTTCAACAAATCGTACATAGATTCTATCTAGGCAAATCGCACCAACAAATCCCATCTAGATCACTAAAATGCAACTGATATTGCTTCATTGGAGTACCGCATGAGTTTCACACACATTATGCAGAAAAAAATTAGGGAGTAGAGAGATCAGTAGTATCTCTGAAAATTTTTATCTCGAAAAACTTTTTCTGCTGCCAATTAAATATGGCAGCAATTTTTTTTTTATTGAATACATTAAAATAGAACTTCCAGGTACATTTCGGGAATTGTGACTCAAGGATCTCCGAAGAGAAGTACTCATTGTAATACGAACTACAAGGTCAGAGCATTGAGATAAAAATACACCTTACATGT
Source organism: Trichonephila clavata (assembly GCA_019973975.1). Taxonomy (NCBI): domain Eukaryota; kingdom Metazoa; phylum Arthropoda; class Arachnida; order Araneae; family Nephilidae; genus Trichonephila; species Trichonephila clavata. The sequence continues at coordinate 91,031 of BMAO01015794.1, forward strand.
CTTAAAAATACATGTCTTAAACATCGACTTGTAAATTCCTGTCATTTTCTAAAGATCTATAAAAAATATAATTTTTTGTATGGTTGATGATCTTTTTCTTACACACAAATTTTAATTTATAATAAGATACGAAAGAAGAACTGCGTCAATATGGAATGAATATTAAGATTTATAAATATAGTAGGTAATCGAAAAGGATAATGATGGTTTTCAAGATACTCTCTAAAAAATGGGTAATCATCACAAGGGCGAATTTTTATAAGGACCGAAAATGATGCAATTATGTTCGAGTTGATGTAATACGTATATGAGTTAACATTTATCTCTAACATTTAGCCTCGAAATACAAATACTCTCGAATTTCGTATTCAAATATAGAAAGATGCCTAAGGGTGGAATATTTTAATCGCTAAATATATACAATCATCCTGTATCAAACCATTAATTTGATCATGTCAGGGAAATATAATATTTATTTGAACCTGCTTACATAATTTCTTATCTTTTTTACTGATCTTCTTCTACTTCCTGAAACAATTTTATTTAATCTAAATTAAGAATAAAAAAATGGGCTCTTAATAAAAACTAGGAATTAATTATAATAAATTTGAATTTCGTATGAAGCAATGTTTTATTTTTGTAACAAGACTGAATTGTAAAATACTGCATTGTTTCTGAATATTAAGCTTTGTAATAAATATTCACTCTAGTTAACAGAATATGTAAACTACAACTAATAATGGTATACTTCAGATATTTTAGTACACACACAATAGGTAATAATTACATAAGACTGAATTTTCATAGCTGAGAATACTAACTGCTTTAATATTACACCAATGGTTAGTATGTAAATTGTGATTTAGATAACAGATTGTCAAGCTATTACCTTGACTTACGAATCACCAGATTTTTATCCCAATGAACATGTTGTTGCTGCTTCTAATACTACCATTTCGGTGGTAACAAATGAGCCTTACGAAATTCATGGTGTCAAGGAGCTAATTTTACGTCTGCCGTTAGCCGCAGTTTTGAGTACCATGGAGTTGATAGTATGCGTTAGGTTTCATTTAACTCCAACTTTAATGGAGAACACTGTAGTTGGTGGTCAGGAGGTCCCACATTTTTTCCTCTTCTTGCAACCTTTTGAGAGGGCTTTCGGCTCGGCAAATATTAAGAGTGCCCCATGACGCACAGGTAATTTCTATTTATTAAAATTCATGCCTTCTCCAGAATTCGAACTTAGACTCTTTGGCATAGAAGTTATTATCACTGACCACTATGCCACCTGGGATGGTAAATGAACACGCAAGAAACATTATTAGAGGATAAATCTAGCATCATCCACAATCAGCGCGGATAGTTACTGAATTGAAAGACCAAGTCCAACAAACAGGTATGCTTGTATTCAATCAATATAAAGATATTTGGATCTAAATAACACTATGTAGACACTGTGGCGTTTTCACGTCATACATCTGAAAAGTCGATTTTTTTTTTTTGCGTTCCTATATATGCACATACGCATCCCTATATATTGCGTTGTTCTGCCTTCGCTCCTGCAACCATTGACCGTGAGAAAAACCCCGAGTGTAATTCGAGATGTCAGGAAAAACTAACCCACCTCCATCCAAAGACCGAGGAGTGGAAAGAGTAGTCTGTTGAAAGGCACAAAAGAGAACAGTCATGGAGCCTCCTACCTCACAAATATCATACTCTGAACTCTAATGAAATATATCCAATATTTTGAATAACTTCACTGTATATATATATATACTGTGATAGCTGTGACGTAAATAAACCAATCATTTAATTTCCTAACGCTGCCATTAATTTTCTCAAATGTTGTTGCATTCCTGTATTCGAAATTGTGATGACTTATAACTTTATCACAAGTTGTTAGTTTTATCGTAACAGTTTGTATTTTGTTTGTTTAATTATTATTGTTGCCACTCCTAATAAGTTTTGTATTTCCTGTTTGAACTCATTTATTATCTGCATTGTATCGTTTTCTTACTTGAAATCTGGCAACTAAGTAGTAGAGCTTTAGTTTTGATTCTGAAATCGCGGAATATTTTCGTCGCGTTTTGTTAAGTTAATTTACATTATGTTTACGAAATAAGACAGTATTTTAAGTGTATTTCATCTCGAAGATGTACGTATTACAACTATTCTGTCAAACTTCTTCATGTAAATAGCCTCATTATCACCTCTGCCTTGCGAATGTGAAATAAAATGTATTTGAAAACCAAAGAAGCGAACTGAGTCATAACAATTACGACGATTCAAAGTTACATATTGAATGAAATGGTGACTAAAAAAAGAAAGCTTGATCACGATTTGCCAGATTCTTGGACGAACGAATTTGGATTCGTAACACAAAAAGATAGCGTTGTATGAGTACTACGTCGCGAAAGGGTCGTATGTCGTACGTCAAGTGTACAAAGACATTTTCAAAATAACTCCTGACCACATTTAAGAATTCTCATGAAAAATATGAAGTTTTAGATATATCTGTATCTGGATATAAAAAAGAAATTACATTTTTATATCAAACAACTAAAATCAAACCAAAAGCGCCAGAATGTAGTTTTGTAATTGATCATTGTACGGCAACCAAAGGAAAACCTTTTACAAATGACAAACATATAAACGAAGCATTTTTAAAAAGTGCTGAAATATTGTTCAGTGGTTTACCAAACATGTAGACAATTATCCCGAATTCACGAAATACCTGTTTCAGCTCGTACTATTGAAAGAAGAAGAATGCAAATGACAGAAAATGTAACTGAGAAACAAAATCCAAGTTTACAAAAAACTGTTGAATTTATCATCACTCTTGATGAAAGTAAAAACTTGAATGATGTTGCACGCCTTGCAGTAATTGCACGATATTGTGATAAAGATCGAATTTATGAAGTTTAATGCAGCATGATTCCTCTACCTGGTATAACTAAAGGACAGGATATTCTTTTTTCGTTTATAAATCATTTTGAAAGGAAAATTATTAATAAAAATAAAATAATTTATGAAATTACTGATGGCGATCCAGGAATGGCTTGCAAGGAAAAATAATTTGCCAGGCTTCTTGAAAAATCACATTGAACTCCCATTGCATAATATATCAAAAAAGTCTACTTGAAAAAATTTCGTGTCAAAGTGTAATTTCTGTAATTAACACTGTCGTTAAAATAGTTAATTTTATGGTGTCTCGATCTTCATTAGTACACAGACAATCTAAATCTCTTTTAAAAGAAATGTAAAGTGAATATGGGGATTTCCCCTTGTACAGTCATGTCCATTAGCTTAGTCGAAGTAATGTATTGAATAAGTTTGTGTCATGCATGGAACACATCAAAATTTTTCTTGTTGAGAAGGGACAGCAGCATCTTTTCGAATTAGACGATAAGGAATAATTATGTAAATTGACGTGTGTGTGTGTTGTGTTTCTGACAGACAACTAAACATCTTAATAAACTAAACTTAGGATTGCAAAGAAAGAGTCAAACAGTTGCTTGCAGTTGTTGAATATTGGAAAGGCTTTGCCACAAAATTAAGTATATTTTCCCGTTATATTAATACTAGTACTTTAAATACTTCCCAACTGTTAAAGCACTTGCAAATACATCATGCATAGACAAAGATGAACTTCAAACCTATGCTGAAGCACTTAAGGAGGAATTTTCTAAAATATGCAAAGACTAAAACTTGTATGCCTATATTTTCTTTCCTAATCAAACCTAATTTAATAGACCCATTAATAATTCCATTTGACTTGTCAATTTTTGAGTGGATGGAAGTTGGTCATTTTGAAATGGAACTTATTGAACTGACATCTTCAGAATTATGGGGGGGGGGGGATTACGGAGTTACGGAAAAATCTAGAAAATAACTCTGTCCAGAAATCGAGCTATTTAAATTGCTGGAATGATTTAATTGTTTGAAAAAATAGCATGTGATCAACTTTCCGCTTTGGATCCCACATATTTATGTGAACAAATTTTTTCTAATATGATATATATTTTGAGTCCACTAAGAAATAGTTAAGCAGCTGAACATTCAGAATTCTGTATCACATTAAAAGTCACAAATTATACACCTTATATTTGCGACATTATGTTCAGCTAACTCTGCAAAGGGACAAGGTTAGCATTAAAATTTTAATTTTTTGCTTATTGCAAACAATTTTATATTTTATGCTGTTATTTCTTGTTTCAATAATATTTTTAAGGATGCATAATATATATATATATATATATATATATATATATATATATATATATATATATATATAGTAACATAAAATATGTGAAAGAAATACATGGCATAATAAAATTGATAATACAAAATAATATCACTAACAAAGCTAGAAGATTCAAATCAGATATAAAGAAACACACTTTAAAAATAATGGAAGAGTCTATTATAGAAGAATTAACTAAGCGTATGTATAACATGGAACAGAATTAGAACTTTAAAATGTAAGAAGCCAAAAGAGTCAATAGACTAAAATGAAGACCTGTTATGATTTCTAAAGCTGTTGCTGAATTAGGACCAGCAAAATTAGGGTTAAATATATTTTATGGATCCTACCTTCCCCGTTCAGCAGAAATTTTATACATAACAGAAAAACATACCAATATATATATATATATATATATATATATATATATATATATATATATATATATATACATTCAAGAGAGAATAGTCATATTTTAAGTTTACTCCTTTTAATACAAATTCTTAAAAGATATATAGTTATGTGCACAGTTTAAATTTTTTATTGATGTTGAAGGAATATTCATATTTTTAGTGTTTATTTTTGTGTCAATAAATATCTTTGGATGATGCATAATTAACATATAATAAAACTCTAAATCTGCATTTTTGATCTCTATTTCCTAATTCTGCATATATTGACATGGGAATCGAATTGTTTCAAATATTTGATATTGAATGGCACGCTGAATCATGTTGGTAGGCTGATTTGGCACGCCACGGCTAAAAGGTTACCGACTCCAGTTCTATACCGTCCTCGTCACCAATATCATAATCACAGAAAGAAGATCTAAATTTAATTTGTTCAATAGCTTTTAAAGTTGCCATGACCAGTTAGAAATTGGGTTTTTTTGTAATTAGTATTCAAATGATGGCAAGTCAGTCTCTAAGAAATTGTTGGGGAAAAAAACTCTTTCTTAAGCTCCCTTTATTTCTAATGAGATATTCTTAGTTCCAAGACTTCTACCGTTCTTTCTTTCATAACCTTCTTGTAAAATGATTTAGAAATATTATCGGTAATGTCAATTTTGAGCTTGGTTGCAGCCTTTGTAAGCCAATCGGCCCTCTCATTTCCAAGAACACTCGTGTATCCGCGAACAAATGCAAAATCTATGGAGATGTTTTTATCTTTTAGGCTTTTAATTTGCTTTTGGATCTACGATTATGTTTTAGATGAAGAAATACACTCTTAAGAGATTCCAATGAGGAAAGAAAGTCTGTAGAAGTGAGATAGTTTGAGATGACACTATTTTGTTCAGTGATCCATTTAATGGCGAAGTTTAAACTTAAACGTTCAGCTTCAAAAACTGTGGATTCATCCCGAATTCTAAATTGAAAGTGCTCGGATTCATCGCCACTCCTGAAGCCAACTCTGCCATTAATTTGAATGTTATCAATATAGCAAATAACAGAGAAATCATCTGAGCCTTTGCCAATAAGTTGAATGATATTGATGGCATTCCTCTGTGAAGGATTAGGGAGAAAAAATGGAGTCAGAATGCAAGCATAATTAGGCATGGAAGAAGAAGAGATATTTTCTCTTTAAAAGCAATATTATAAAGAATAGCAATGTCAATTGGAGGGAAGCCTGAAATAGCATACACTGACTCGTAACTTATGGTACGATAACCGTATACACTGATACATTAAAACACGAAAAAATCCCCTTCTAAATAATAGTTTTCAAAATTCAAGTTCAGTCTCTATAGAGAGGTCTAAGCTGTATATAGGCAAAATATTATTATTACAGAATAATTTTTAATAAAAAGAGAATGTCTTTAAAATATATGTTTTTTCTCTATTTTTGTACAAAAAAAGAAAAAAATACTTTGAAATTATTTTTTTCTTGTAATTATTCTGTTTAACAATTTTCTATGTATATTCTAACGCTAAATATCTCAAAAAAGGTATTCATTTATACGCTTTATCAAAATCCCGTTTTTGAACATAGTCGATCAACTTGATTAAACAAAATAACAATAATAGTTAATTTCTTTAGCAAACACATTCATTGAAATAATATCAATCAAGTAATATGCTTTCAACTCGGAATTTTGCCACTATATTTAAATTTCTTTTAATTTAAAAAAGGACTAAAATATTTCTTCTTTAAACGATCGATTTTTTCTAAGCCATACATCCCAAATATCTTTCATCGGTTTTATTTCATTCAAAAGAGTTTTATATGATTCTGAAAGGAACGTAAAATGGAAATTCTAAAGAGTCTATTACACTGGGTGGAAAGTTTAGTATCTTATACCATAATTTCCCCTGCTCATCTTCGAAAATATATAAAGAATTCTTCCTTAGAACTCATTTCCAAAGGATGAAACTTTTGGTTAGCGTATCATCAGCTCCAAGCGATAAAAATAAAATTCTAATAAGTTCTAAAATCATAAAAAAGGGGAAGATAGATGAGAAGCAACAGCTAAACAAGGAATAATTTGGAAACAAGTTCTGACAGTTACACGTTTTAAAAGCGTCGTATACATGACTAAAATAGCAACTTAAAATGAAAAAAGTAACGTAGTTTTGATATTAACATACCACATAGCAGCGTTGGGTGATAAACTTTTCAGCAGTGTTTGCAAGTAATTTAATTGAAACAGAAAATAAATGCGCCTGTTTACATTCCGTAAATGGAATTCGTTATTCTTCAAAGAATGCTAAATTGAAATTCTTTTCGTTTTGAAAGTTTCAAAAAATGGTGAACATATCAGAATGCAAGTATTTTAAATTTTCAAACTTCTTGCTCACATCCGTGGCAGAAGTATTTATTTTTAAAATGTGATTCAAAATATGTACAGTGAATATAATTACCAACGTATATTAAAAACAGCGAAATATTGAAGAACATTTCCATCAGCGATCTTATGAAGTGCGCGAGATACAATTTCACTCAAGATACAATATCGAAATTCTCAATATATTTCGACTTCTGATATCTTGATACAGCGATCTCAAGCTGCATATATCATGGCTCTTTCACATGGAGAGTTTCTCATATCAATAAAACAAGCAATTTTCCTAGAGGTTAGTTGAAATCGGGTTGAGAAACCGCTAAATATTTAATAAATAGTATTTTTTTAAAAAATATGTGTTTTGAAAAAAGGGACTTTTTTATCACATTTTAATTTCAACATATAATCTAGTCATATGCTTATATGCCTGGGTTATATCTATTTATCTATCTATATATATATACAGACAGTTACAAACAAACAAAACAAGATACAGAAAAAGTTTTTTATTTGTGAACAACAAATACGATGTCATTTTACCTTAATTGGTTTTAAAAATATGTCCGCTAAATGGCGTCCTCTAATGGTGACACATTGACAAAGTAATTCAGGTGAAATGGCAGCCACTGTCTGTGTAATTGCCTCCGTTAGTGCTTGCAGGGATGTAGGACGTTGTTTGTACACTTGAGGGTTTTCTGCTGCCCAGTAGAGAAAATTATGTTTACTCACAGCATCTGACAAGTAGAAGTGCGCCTAATCGGACGAAATCAAAACAGCGCCGAATGTTCTGAAGAACATTCGGGAAAGACTTCGTCAGTGTGTCCTCATTGGAGGACGCCATTTAGAGTACATAATTTTTAAAACCAATTAATGTAAAATGACATCGTATTTGTTGTTCACAAATAAAACATTTTGTCTGTATCTTTTTTGTTTGTTTGTAACTGTCTTTTGAAACTGTTGAGGCTTTTTTCAGCGTCCTGTACATGTAGGAGATATATGAATCATAGCTCTCCATGAGATCTCCATAGCTCTTTGAATTACAGACTTGGAACTTGGTATGAATCTGTTTTTAGTCAATTAGAAATTTCCCTTTTTGAATTAAGAGATCTACATCGAAACTTTACAGGTATGCATCTTTTATTGAGTAAAAATAACTTGAGAATGAGGTTTGCGGAAATAAACTCTCAAAATTGAAAAGAGAGGATATTTATGGAGTAAAAAAGGTAAGAAATTCCCGTTCTAGAACTAAGATGAATACTTTAAATTTGGCTGATGGACATATTTTGTTAAGAAATTCTTTAAATTGACTGAGCGTGAAAGATTTATACACTTTTAAAAACTCAAGACTAGTCATTTTTCAATCAAGAAGTGAGGACTTCTTGAAGAAGAACTTCTGATTACAGTCGAAAGCTTAATGATGGTATATACGGGTATATATGTGGAGCGGTGGTATCTATACAAGCATCTAACTGCCTGCCTGGCTGAAATGATCATTTTGGTTCAGCGGTAAGTTATGTGCTTACGGAACGTAAGGTACTGAGAATGATTTCCCTTCATTGGTGACCCTGGAAACTTTGAGCAAACGACTTGGCGCCATCTATCCACCACAAATGCAGCCAAGCCGTCTCACATAAACGGCGCAACTTTCAAGCCATTACAACCGAATAACGCAACAACTCTCTCGCTCGCCATAACAACGATATAATTCGTTCACCTACCGACTCACAGGTAGGGGAGTGTGTGGTGGTGGCATCTATATAAGCCACTAACTGCTTCCAAACTGAAGCGATCATTTTGGTCTTGGGGTTAGATATGTGCTTACGGAACGGAAGGTATCGAGATAGAATCATATAACACTTTGGAAATACGGAGCATGAAGCGAGTGGGTAACGGCTATTACACTTAAAACGAAACCTAAATGGAGAGAGTTAGAATTCAATACCTAAGTATGACTTAACAATTAATTTTTAAAAAAATTACACAGTGTTTTAAAGAATATTTTAAGAAATAGGTTTAATGGTACATAAAATTGTTTACTTAAAAATATATTAAACTAAACATCTGCTACACAATCAAACGTTTCTCATTTTCATTAAAAACAACGACCATTGTACGTAATACATTGTACATTTTTGACTATTCTAATAATATTTTAAATCAATTAATGCATAAATAATTCTAAATTAGTGAAAGAGAACATAATCTGAGAGTCTATTACGGCTTTTATAATGTCAAATACAATTTAAAAAGCCAAGTAAATGCGAAGATATAGGAAAACAGAATAAAATTTCAGGGAATGGGAATTGATTAATTAATTATAATGCAATAAGTTAATTAATTAATTTCAAATGATTTGAATATTTTTATAAAAGTTCACTGATTATACATTTATTACTTTTCCAAAACTTTTCGAAATTTCAGAGGAACGTCACTCCCACGTTCTGTTACGTCAAGACTAAAATGTTTTTTTTTTCATTTATTGAAATCAGTAGTTTGATATATTCCTTGTCTTCATCACTAGCGTTTATCGGACATTTTTGGGGATGAAAGCACTTTAAATTTTAATAAGATGAGTTATTTCGAAAAAAATATTTCACTTCTTGAATACTTTCGCATAGTTCAGCTTAATTAATTAGAAAACAATTAAGTTTAAGCTCGAAACCATTTGTTATGTGAAGAAGGCACGGCGCAAATGAAGATTAATTGCAACGAATTAATTTTCTCAGATATTCTTCCTTAAAAAGGCGTGTTAATTTAACTTAACAATTATTTTTATAGAAGGAAGCATGATAAGAAATTTAAAAAAAAATTATGGTTATTCACATCTATATAAAAAAAATCATTATTGTTTCATAATTTGAAGATAAAATTAACTAAGCATTTATTTATTTAATAAGAGTTTCCTTTTAATTTGCATTACATCTCACTGTAATTAAAAATAAAATATTAGATCTCTGATTAATAGTTAAGTATTTACAATGTTCCAATTTTTCCTCCAATTTCAGGTTATTCATAATATTGTATTTGATGCTTGCAAAAACTCTAATGGAAAACTGTTACGGTATATTTTAAAGGACGTACAATTTATATGTGTTAGCTTTTTGATATATATTAGCTATTTTGTCGAGATTTAATTTTGCTAATGGTGATTGAAGCCTCTTTCAGATTGCGTAATATGTTTCTTTCGTTAACCTTACTGGAAGTACAATTTTATCCACAGCTTTATCTCCCCAAATACTGCCACATCAGCATATTTCAAAATAAAATAATTTAGTACTAATACATCCAATTAATCTGACAAAGCACGGTAGTCATTAACGGAAATCACATGATTCTCAAAGCTTCCAATCTCCTTAACGAACAAAGAACGCTTTTGGGCATTGTCTATATTCCCGCGTGTGTTGGTGTTTCATTTTGTCCCTTTTTATAAATGAGGCATTGTCAATAAAACGTCAAAGTAAATTGAAATACCAAATTGTTTCCTCAACCTTTCAACGACTGCAGCCAGATAAAGGGTATCACAGTGAAACGTTATAATTCCCGTTAAATTGTCATATATTATGGCTGAGAAGAATTTTGTTTCGTTAAAAATTAAAACATTTACTTAATTTTTGAGAAATAAGTTTAAAAAAGCATAATAATAGCGCGCCCCACAGTTTGAGAAACGCTGTAATAACTGTGGACTAAACTCAGCGGCGCAACAGCCCATGAGGGATCAAGACCTACTGTGCCCATCTCAATATATGTGTCCATTGGGCGCTGAGGTGCATGAGCAAATGTCCCGATCAAATGGTCAGTCTGAAGTGAAACCCCCAGTGTTTAGTCCCCAAGCAAGTTCGGTACTCATTTATTGACCCTCTGAAGGGATGAAAGGCTGAATCGACCTTGCCCAGCCCGAGGATAGAACCCTGGACCAGTGATGGGGAAGCTCGATACGCTACCACTCGGCCACTGGAGCTCAAACTCCATAATATAATTATCTCTCACAGAAATATCGGAAATGTAATTCATTGAAACATTCCGAAATAAAAGAGTAAGTGAAATTTAATCAATCTACTTCATGTGTAAAAGGAAATGTACGGGAAAAAATATTAATATATTTATTTTGTTCTCACTATTACACTGCACAATGTTTCTTCAATCAAACGATTCAAATAATAATCAAACAAAAACACTATTTCAACAATGCACAGTGTATACACATTGAAGTTTTCACTAAATCCATTCAATTTCAGTTATAAGATATACACAGCAGTATACGTCAGCTGTATAGCTATAGATATACTGCAATAATCATGTCAGTGACGCGAACGCACGAGATTTCACCCATCCAAAAAGTGTCTAAGACGAACAGCACACTGCGCGTGCGCCAGTCAGAGCATGTCGGTGACGCGAACCCATAAGATTTTCCCCTACCAAAAAATTAAATACCGTTATCATTAATTAAATATAAAACTGAGTAGGGGAAACATAAAATTACTTTCCTCAAATATAAGAAGCATAAAAGGAGAAGATAAAAAAAGAAAACTAAAAAGTATATAACAATAAAATCATGTCTATTTATTTAATGGTATTTTTTTATTTCAAAGTACTAAGTTACATCCAGAAGTGCTGTAAAATGATTAAATCATATGTTAAATTTTTCAAATCGTTTATTCTTTTTAAAAAATTATTCCTGAATGTGCTTCTATTAATGCGTTTTAACTTTGTTTATCTATAAATCTAAAAATAACAGTTTATTATAAATCACAAATAAAAAGTAAAAAGTAAATTAAACTCTCAGAAAAAATAAAAATTTTGTAATAATTTACAATTACATTTTATTTTGCTTATAATTGTGCTTTCATAAGAAATTACTGCAAAAAGCATTCTAACGGTTAGAGAAAATTTTTATCTCAGACGATACTTTCTTTACTTACGTAAAATTATAGTTTTTGTTAAAATCTTTTCTATTGCCCCTTTGGAAAATATTTGTAATTGAATATTTAATAAAAAAATAAAATCATTTTATTTCTCAGAAAAAAACACAAGAAAAGAACGATAAACTTCACCCATTTTTATATATAATTATATATTTATATATATATATATATATATATATATATATATATATATATATATAAATGGGTGAAGTTTATCGCGTTCTTTTTCTTGTGTTTTTATATATATATATATATATAATTTATTCTCCATTAAAGGTATTCTACTATAAAAAGTATGTTATTATAACTACAAAGTGAAAATTTTTAAATGATCATATTGGCTATTTTTCCATGAGATAAACTAAGAAAGAATAAGCAAGGCGCCATCTAGTATAATTATTATGAAATAATATTACAATAATGATCATTTCTATTTCATTGCTCATATTGTTCAGTTTCTGAATCTTTTTAAACATTTTCCAAAATTCTGCATTAACTGCTTGAAATTTATGTATTTTAAAAATTACTTTCGATAATTATTAATAAAATGGAACTATAATTTTTGAAAATACATTTTAATAAAATCATATCGTTGGATTTAATCATTAATTGAAAAGTAGACAAAGAATGATATAATATATAATGTTTTTTAAAAAATACGAATTTTGGCTTAGATAACGGTTTAGTTAATATAATTTTATAACAAAAATTGTGTTTTTTTCCAATTATCTAGAGAAATTCATACTATTCCACATAAAAATATTTGAATTTCAAAGAAAGTTCTAAAAAAATAGTTTTATTTCTTTATTTAATATAACATGGTATTTTCACAAGCTTTTCTTGTAAGAACTTTGGCGATTTTCTAAGGAAAAAATAGTTCATTCAATAAATTCCCAGATAAAAGAAGAAAAAATAATTATTTATAAATAAGAAAAAATTGAATTTTAAGAAAATCAACCTTGGCTTAGATACACCTATACATAAAAATAAATTTCTTAAAATTCTATAAATTATTAAATATCTTCTTAAAATTATCTGATAAATGTAATATTAACCAAATTTAATCAACTCATGGCACAAAATATAAACACATTGGAATATTGGAATGTTGTAAAGAAAGCTTCTTAAATATGAAAATAAATTAAGTGAATAAAGTTTGTGAAACAGTCGCGATTGCTTAAGAGTAAAATTTTTAAATCATTGTGATTCACAAAATAGTATTTGCACACAATTACGTGTTTATATATCCCCCCCTCCCCAATACATGGATCTTTTCAAAAAATATATTTGTTTGAATTTTCTGCATTTTATTTTTGATGATTTTGATTGACGAACCTCGCATTATTTATTTGTTATTGCGTTTATAACATTTTTAGGCATTTGTCATCTTTTCACTGATGAATGATGTTTTTTTGTTATTCGTACTCTTGTAAATCGAAATAACTTAAATCTCATATCTAGCTCGAAGTCGAGCATCTAACTTAAGTTACTGTGTTTGCCTTTCTCAGATTTCTATAAAAAGGGGACAAGCAAAAGATTTCCTATCCAATATTCCTAATAGAATCGTAAACTAGATCTTGGTCGCATAAAATCAATTTTGACTCCTCTCTATCTTGCAAATATATCGCAAGCAATCATGTAGCCACTATCTTATTGATAGTTAAGAAAAAATTACGATGTGCTTCTATGAAATAATAAAATAGTTTTGTTATTCAGAAATTTCTATTTATTCAATGGAATAAACTTTCCTAAATTCAAGATATACACTGATATTCTTCACACATTTTTTACTCGATATTTTCAGTTACTTATATCTTCGAAATATTCTAGTTTTTTTTTTTTTTTTTATTTCATTTGTTTTGCTGCTGCATTATTCAGCATAGCGCTGAGTTGAATTCAAATTAATTTTGAAGAATTACAAAATTTCCCCCATTTAAATAAAATTGCTTAGGAGGAATTTGTAGTTTTCTTAAAATTTTTTTCGTCTTACAGAATTTACAGAATTATAACCGCTTTTGTTATAATAATTGTAATAAAATGGAAGCAGTTAATGACTGCAGGAAAAGTGACCTCTAGCGACCACTTATCTTCAGTAGGGGAGAAGTAAAGAAATAATGTGTGTGGTGTAGTGAGTGTGTGTGTCGTGCTATGAAAATTCGTGCTATCCATGTTCTTTGTTCATTATTTTTGTTAATGATGCGGTTTGTCTTTGTGTGTTCTAATTTAAATTAATAAATGCTTAAATTAAAAATAAATTTCATTTGAACTCTCAACCCCAAAATCTACCATATTTAGTTTAATCTTCAACGTTCAATGTTCTACAGAATAAGTTTATTCTGCTTTACCTATTTTACTTCTTCCAGCAAGGAAGTATTCATTTTTCGTTGTTTATGCAAATAGATACAGAAGTCTTGTTAAGACATAGTAATCTTGCTTGTGCCTGTTCGAATATAATAACTGTTTATAATTGGTTGCACCGTTTCAATGCACGTTCAAACACAAGAATGTTAATCGTGCATGCTGAAAACTAACATTGCTTATAATTTGTAATATTCTTCTCTTGTTTCGTTCTGAAAAGTTTTTAGAATTTGGGACCTATTTTCTGCTGAAGGAACAGCTGTGGAGTACTTAAAAATACTGTCTAATACGTAAGTATCTTAAATGCTATAGGTATTAGCTGAATGGCAACACGAATCTGCAAGATAACATTTAGATTCGTAGTCATACAAATTTATGAGGCGTAGTCTACATAAAGCAGAGCTGCTTTAAGATCATTTCAGGCCCTTGGCGTAGAAGATATACGGGCCCCATTCACACTGGCGGATGAAAATTTATTACCAGAACTCCGGGTTAATTCCAACTTATCCGGGCCCTTTCAAGCCCTTCCAGGCCCCGAGCCCCTGAGCACCCAATGGATAAACCGCCCTGACATAAAGAAAACTTATTTGTCGCGATTTTGAATGCAGTTATCTTGTTATGGTCGCCTGAATAATCTAGTTATTAGATCTCTTGTTTATTTCCAGTTATGTGTTTTATTTGAAAACAATATCTAATTCTTCTAAATCTTCACCAATTTATTTGCCGACGGGCTAATACCGAAGAAGCATTCGCGGAATTTTTTCTCTCTAATGGATGGAAAAGCTGACAGAGTTTGGCAAAATGATGTTTGATTTGGTGATGCCTTTTGACTGTACGAAATTGGTCGGCGGTAAAATACGCAAGTACCAAAAACTTGTTAGTTTCAAAAATATCATTTAAAGAAATTTTTCACTGAGGTAAACTTTTCTAAATTTGTCTTCTTTTAAAATAAAAGTAAATATTAATATTTTGCATATTTTTAACTTTTGAGTAATCTTTTCATTTTAATGAAACATGACAACTATTTTCTCAGTGAATAGCTACTTCAAATAATACGTCTTGAGATATATAGATAGAGACGCCATATAATTAGTATTGAAATTATTTAGTCAAAATAAATATGATTGACCAGATAATATAAACATTCAAAAGGAATTTTGAAGGAAAAAATAAAAATTTAATCAAAAGTGAATATTAAACAAAAATATTTTTTTTTAAATATTGATGAGCATTTTCATTGATTTCAATTTCTGTGGTAGTAAAAACAGTCTCTCATTTTAGTTGAGTATATTTCGTATAAGAGATCTATGTAAACAAAATCTAAGCCAACACATGAGCTTAAATAAAACATATTAATAATATTATTTTAACTGCCATTCTAACTAACACGTAAAATACGAAACAATATTAAAAAGGTTTAATGCGCAATACGCAAAACTATTATAAATAAAAACATACTTACCGTAAAATCCGGCGTATAACGAGCAACTTTAACATAAAAAAATAAGATCGAAACTTAAGGGAGTGCGTTATAAGCCGGGTATAAAAAACGATAGTTTTCAAAAACACAAAAAAGATAATCATAAAAAAAATTTACTTCTACATGTATCGAAATACTGTTTATTTAAAAGAAACGACTTGTCTTATGAGCTAAAATAGTTGTAGTTCTAGAAGTATACTATTTTTTCAATTTATACTATTCTGGAATAATACCTCGACTAAATGACTTCAAAACATAAGAGCAACATAAACTAATATTTCTGATTTCTTCGTAAAAAAAGGGGACACGTGTTATGTGGAGAATATAGCTTAAAATTTAAAAACTCAGCTTGAAAGTATAGTGCGCGTTATATGCCAGATTTTATTATATATATTTAAGAGTCCTAATTGATCTAAAATACTTTTTTGAGTAATTTTTAAATGTAAATATATTACGCTATAGTGGTAGAAGTAAACACTATAAAATTGTAAAAATATGTATATCATTTGCTGCTTGAAGGTTTTTTTAAGCCACAAAAAAAGTGTTAGTCATGAATCACTATGCACAGTATGACATTTTGTATCTTCTTTTTTTCAGTAAAACATTTTTAAAAATTCGAAGTCTTCATTAAGAAACTTGTTTTTTACACATGTATTTCCATCCATTTCTTAAAATTAAATTAGATTTTTATTTACTTTCTTATGTCTCTTGAGAAATTCATTAAAAAAGACAATGGGAATTATACGTGCATAAACTTCCTGTGAGTAAGGAAAATAATTAACCTTGGATTACACAAAATTAATTTAATTTGTTATTCATGTATATGTCAGATGGGAAAAGCTTTTGATTGCAAAAGAAAAATTCTAGAAATACCTAATCTACCATTATGTCGCAATGTTCTTTCTTTCTAAAAGCGAAGAAAGAAAATTTCAAGATGTGATTTTTTTTAAAACTAGAATCCATTATTCTTCTCTGATTAAGAATGCTAAATGTCAGCATGTGAATCAAAATAACACAAAATAGTTTCTACAACTATTTAGCTATTCTTTAAGTACAGAAAAAATAATAATTTAATAATTTAACACACAAAATATAATTTTAGTTCTGACCTCAGAAAGGTTACAATTAATATTCTTTACAGATCCCTCCCTAATTTTAAGCACTACTTGATTATAGATTGTTACAAATTGATCAGGAATGGATTTAAGATATGAACACACGTTTCAAGGACATGATTAAAAATAATTACCATAAAATCCGGCGTATAATGCGCAGCGGTATGTAACTCGCATCTATACTCAAGCTGCATTTTTTAAATTTTTAGATATATTCGCCGTATAACGCGCAAACCCGTTTTTACGAAGAAATCTGAAATGTATATGCCCAATGCTCTTATGTTTTGGAGTCATTTATTCTCGGTATTATCCCAAACTTTTCAAAAAAATATAGTATACTTCTACAACTATTTTAGTTCATAAGGCATGTCATTTCTTGTAAATAAACAATAGTTCGATCTTTGTAGAAGTAATTTCTTTTTTATGCTTACATGCTTATTTTTAAAGCTAACATTTTTATACTCGGTGTATAACACGCACTCTTAAATTTCGATTTCATTTTTTGTGCTAAAAGTGCGCATTATACGCCGGATTTTACGGTAAATGTTTACTAACAAGTTAATAATTTGAAAAAAAGATGGTACTCTTTCAATCAATTTTATATACGAAACACTATTCCAAATATGTAAAAAGAGATTTCGAATTGTTTTGGTAAGATGATGAAAAAGTATTTACGTTGAATATTTGTAACAAATGTACTGTATGAAAGACTATTCACAAACACCAGAAACCATTTTCTAAAAATTAATTAGCGTATAACAATAAGACTTTTTAATCAGTGTTAATTATTCTATAATGTTAAAACAACAATTTAATTATTTAATGAGAAAATTCTCGAATAAAAATAATTAGAAGTTGTATAAATATATTTTTATAGATATTGATAGGTATCACAGGTCACAGAACTTAACAAAATTTAAATTAACCGGGAAAAAAAGTACATGTTTTTCTACATTCCTCCCTTTTTTGTGAGAAAAGAGTATCATAATTCATCAATTATTGTTCCCCTGTATATTCACTTAAATTCGATACCCAAAATTATACAGATTGGTTGAAACCATAGGAAAATTTTCATTTAAAAAATCACATAAAATCTAAAAAATTAAACAAAAGTAACATTTAAAATATTGTAAATATTTAGAGCACAAGAAAATAGCAACGTCATTATCTTATACGAAAGCTTTTTTTTAATACTTTTCTCTTCGTTAATCGTGAAATTTTGTTTACGAATAAATGTATGTTTTTCTACTTTATAAATTCGGGAAAAAAATTATGAATTTATTTTTAAGCATTTCTTTTTCAAATCAAGAAAGTAATATTCTCAGACTTAATCAAATTGATATCCACATGGATATATTTTGCTATTAACGTTTTTAGATGTTCTCCAAGGTTGGAATAGATATGTACAAATAGACAGATGCAAAAATCAGTCTATGAAAACGAAACTTATTTTTCCCTAATTTATACTTTAATTTTGTCTATAAATTTAATGTTAGTCCAGTTTATAAATTAGAAAAGAAATTATTAATTTAGTTTTAAGCATCTCTTTTTCAAAGCAAGCAAGTAATCGTCTTATACTTTATCAAGTTTTTATTCCTGAGAATATATTTTCTGTACACGTGTTTTAGATGATCTCCAAGGTTAGAATAAATATATGCAAATAAACAAATGTAAAAAATTAATCTCTAAAAATTCTTATTTTCACCAAGTATATTATTAGATTTTGTTTCTAAATTTCATGTTATACAGTTAAAATAAATTAGGAAAAGAAAATTTATTTCAGAACATTTCGTCTCTTTACAACAATTAAGAAATCGTCACACACTTTATCAAAATATGGTTCACACGAATATATGTTGCTGCTAACATTTTTCTTAGATGTTCTCTCTCTCTCTCCAAGGTTTGAATAGGTATATGCAAATAAACAGATGAAAATCTGTCGGTAAAAACGAAAATAAATTTTATGTTTCCCAGAGTCTTATTTGCCGACAAAGAATGCAAATAAATTCCGCCAGGGAAAGAAAAACAACTGCAAATACGAAGATCATCCACGAGAGGGAAAACACGTGTCGAAAAGATTCAAAATAACGATCTCATGCTGCTGTATCCCGCTCCGAAAGCAAAATTAAATACGCACGATTCTTACCACCTGTTGTAAAGATTACGGAAATCATTCCACAGTACCCGCCCTCTCATTTGCGCATTCGTCTATACACCCACGCAGAGGACGCATACATATAGTGCAAGAAAATTCTGCACTCGATTCTGTGAAATGTCTTCGAAGAATCGACGGCTCATTTTCATACCGATAATAAAATGAAGACAGCGCTGCAACCTGGGCAAACAAGCGTGATAAATTCACTCTCATTGACTTGCAAACGTGAAGCTCTTTCCAGTTCTAAATATAGAGACGCTATTGTAGTGACTGGTTTATTTAATGGCAGGTGCGTTCTAAAGAAGTCTCACATATTCGATCGCAAACATTGAGGTCGAAGCTAAGTATTAAAAAATGTTTTATGACATTGTTCTTTCTCTCGCGTTTAGAGCTGCTTCTGAAGCTTAGCATTCTGTAAAATGCTTGACATGAAATGTCTGGTAGCCGTACATTACTGGGTTTTTAGCATTGCACTTTAGCATTTTTGGAAAAAATTGATAATTTTTTTATGATTTTATTTTATAGACTATCTTATTAGCTAAATAAAAATATCAAGTTTATTATTTTCCGCTCACTAGAAGAAAAAACTACAAGTGTTATATTAAAAGTAGATGCCAGTACTTTTAGCACGATGTCACACTTTAAAACGCGGCGGAGGACACTGGCGAGCGTCACTTTTTTAGAATGATTACATTCATTAGTTAGCTTTCATCGCAGAAAAAGTATAAATTGTGCCATAAAAAATGATAAATATAAATTAATTAAAATTGTGGCAGTTTTATTCAATTTATTTATTATTCTGACTTCATGAATAAAACTGAGATTACATTTGATTTCACTATCAATTCAATAAGACAAATGTGCTCTATCACACTTTTCTACAATTTCTTTTTCTAGTTAGGAGTGAGATTTCTAAAATTCTCGTCACAAGCAAGTTAATGCCAGCCGACTTATATCTGTATTTATTCTAGTTGATATTTTTGCAAGGAAAACTTTGCTCACAAATATGTGAAGGATTTTATGATTTCCAGAGATTTCTATCTGTAGAGAACATTTTCTGTTATTTTTGACTTTCTAACTACCTTGGGGTACTGCAAAAAACAAAAACAAAAAAAAAACTCTTAGCAGACAGTAAGTGGCCCACGGGCAGCTATTTGCCCACCCTTGATGTAAATGATTAACATCCTTAGTTACAAACCATTCGTATGAAAGAGAAAGAAAATACATAAAAAAAATTAGCAACTATAACTATTGCATCCAAACTTTTAATGAGAAAATCTCAGCTTTGCAGCATAAGTTGTTCATTCGTTCGAAAAGTTCGAATTCATTAGCATAAGCAATGCGAAAAATATACAAATACATTTCATTTAAAAAAAATAACCATTTTTAACAGTTCATATTAGATTATATACACACAAATAATAATTTTGATGAATATAAACTGCCTAAAAATGTTAACTTGGATATTGGTGATGAATAAAATATTCGAAAATCGACCTTTCCAGAAACAAATTCGTTTTTCTCAATCTATTTTTTAAAAAAAATAATCTCTTAGTCAATAAAAGTAGCTAGTAAATATTAAAATATTTTTACTCCTTTATATTTATCATAAGCAAAATACTAACCTTCATAGATTTTTCAAAAAAAAAAAAAAGTCAAAACTAGTAGTTTATCGGAGGAACTAGAATATGGTCTTCAAGAACTTAGCAAAAGGCTTGAACTAGAAGTGGGAAATAATGGCCCAACAAAGAGTTCTTTTTGCACTCACCAAAACAGTCAAAAAACCAAACATAAAGAAAAGGTTTACTGTGTTTGGGTCGACATATAATTCTGAGAAAAATTTTCAGGCATGAAAATCAGAAAGAGTAAATGTAGAGGAAAGTGGGTTGGCATTAACCTGTTGGCTGTGATGAGAATTTCAACGATCAATCTCACTTCTAATTTCCCCCTAAAATTGTAGAAAAGTGTGATAGAGTGCTCATTATATAAACGGAATCTAAAATTAAATAGGAATTAGCACAATAAACAAAACGAAAAAGCATGTGACTGTTTTATTTAACTTATATTTATTGATTTTCATGATACAATCAGAGATGTCTTAAGGCATGAGCCTACTCGGTATGGGTCCAGGACCTTGCCCTCGTTGGAGGCCTCGTTTCGTTTTCGGTCTCGAACCTGTCTTAATAAAATCATGACCCGGATAGTTTTAATATATAGCCAAATATTATTATCGTACATATTCGTTGAAAAACAGGGAATATCAAGCTGAATGTCAACTGGCAAAAGTGGCAAGTCTGTATTATTATGTGATGGCCATTGTCCACGTCTCTGTTTAGGCTTAATGCCATAAACAATCCCTCAACTCATTTAGTCGAAATGCGGCCATAGGTCTAGCCGGTTCGTCCCTAGGTTTTTTGAAATCGTTAGTCGTGCACATTTATTAGTTTCAATGACCGTTTGAACGAGTATTTGACAATGCAGGCTATAGACTGTCTACTTGTAAAGGTTCCCGGTAGGGTCTACCTTTGCATAGGGGCCCAGGGTCTCAAAAAATCTGAAGATGTCCCTGGATTCAATTTATACCTTTTCTGAGGGAGTGAGTTTGTAATAAGGTCGCAGTATAAAGCAAAACGAGAGCCAATGTTGATGGACTTCTTAATTTTTTGAGATGCAATTTAACCAATGAATGTAATCATTTTAAAAAGGGGCAGCCTTCCGGTATTCTTCGCTTCCACTATGTAACACTTGATCCAAAACTATTGTCTATCCCTAGCGTGGACGGATAATCTTATTTTATACAAGCAAACACATTTGAAAAGCTATGAAAGTATAGTAGAGTAATGGAAGCAAATACTGATATTTTCAGAAATGTGAATCCACCAAAAAAATCATGGTCAGATATGTAAATATGAAGTTCTTTATTGCCACAAATGATAATATAATTATATAGAAAGACCAACTGCAATTTAGAAACCAAAGACCACAGAGGGAAATTTAGGTATTTTAGTTTTCTGTGCTTTTTTTTTATGCTCAACGTCTAAAATTAGCATCAGTGAAGTTCCATCTCGCTCAACTGTATAAATATATTTCACAGAATTTAGTAGAGGTTGAAGTTCCCGCAAGTGGAAGAACGCACAGGAAGACCTGTGTCACTGAATGTCCTAGAAAAAGGACAGCACTCGAAAAAAGTCAATCAATGACAATCGCATTACCTACAAAATGACACACATGGAATTTAATATTCCATTCGCCTCTTTTATTTGCTCATGAATAACTGCATATAAATAATTTGTGCCTTCGGGGCCTCATTATTCAATAGATCACTAAAAAGTAAAGCGTGTCAGAATCTCAGTAAAGAAACCCTTTAATTATTTAATAACTATAAATACCATCATATCTATAAAATCATAATTGGTAATAGTGTAAGATCCATGCATTTTTTTTTATTTTAACATGTTAAGAAAGTGAAGTATGGATGTTTGAATATGACCCCGATTTTTTATTAACAGTTAAAAATAATGTATGCCATTTTCTTCAAAAGCACGTGACTTGAAAGCCATTAAGCAAGAGAATCAAAGAATGTACAGCTGTTAACCGCTAAGTACTTTCCACAAATACTTTAGTAAGTGAATATTAAAGACTCATATGTTTTGCCATTATAATTCTTATTTTTTCAACAAGATTGACAGTCGGATTTTTTTTATCCCAAACACATGAAACTGACAAAGCATCCACCTTATTCGCCTGATTTAGATATGCTAATTTTTTAGATGTTTTTCAACCTAATATAACTTTTCGATCACTATATTGAGTAAGTTATGAAATCATACTTTTTTATTTATTCTAACAAAAGAAAGATTTGAAGTATTTATACCTTGGGAAATTTGCCAGTAGAATAGTAATGATGTCCTTGGTAAAACTACCTTGAACTTCTAAAATTTATAAGTTTAACTTTTAACACTTTGTTCAATCTCAAAATTTTTCAGAGTAACTTTCATGTAAATAAGAAATGTACAGGGCATAAATTTTGATCGCTACATTCGTGTATTTGATTGATAATGTTCTAATAGTGTATAAAAATGTGGTATCTTAGATCAAAAGTGAAAGATTTGGAAAAAAAAGAAAGAAAAAAACTTCTGATTAAGTAAAATTGCAACCCATCTCGAACTAGTTGGGTGAGAAACAAATACTGCTTTTAAAATTTTATTTAGCTTTTTTCTTATCCTTGAAAATGCTTTGATAATAAATATTGACTGACGCGTCTGACAGTTCTGTGAAAAAAACATTTTTCATTGAATCATTCACGATATATCAATTTGATTATTATTCATCGCAGGTATTATTTTAATACTAGAAACCAACTAACATATAATTAATTTTGTTTTTTACTATTTTTGCTATTTAATGTTTAATAAAGTATCTTTTTTGTGTCTATTATGAACATACAAGTCGAAAATAGAATCAGAGAAGTATTAATAACAATATCATTTCTTTTTGAGCCTGTTGCATTTGTGAGTTAAATATTCAAGCTGATTTCTAGAAATTTAGATTGATAAAAACGTATAAAATTACTATTCCTAAAATTTTTACAACTAGTTTTATTCTCTCATTGGTTATTCGAGTTTACTTAAAATGCTAATTTTCAGATGAGAATGGTAAGTATGAAATACAGTTTAGTATTAAAATTAAAAATATAAAATAACGATGGTAAAATCTCCAGAGTGCATTCACTAATATTCTGTATTGCCATATGATTATTGAATCCTTGAATAGTTTCCTTAATTCAATTATTTTGAAAGTGATTTGAAATCATGAAGAACGTTGAATTATTCTATGCCATTTCTACAGAGGTTGTGATTTTTTTAAAACAAAATCTACACTAAATAAATTTTATTACAACAAAGAGGACGGTTTCTTATTTTTATAGTTACATACTGGAGCTTGCTGTTGTTAGATAGTTTAAGATATTTTTCATAAACTTATATTTAACTTTAAATATACAAAATCTTTAACTTCTATTTTTATTTTTACAAATTTTCAAATATTTTTAAAACGTATTTTTTCAGTGACATGGCTCATGTGTACAATGCACGTTTTTACTACTTTCATTCCATATTAAAAATTGGAAAAAAACTGTATAATCATAATTCTTAACATTTCTGTGAAAGAATCATTCTATTCAAACATAAAATTCAAAAAGAGACACTCTTTTGTGGTAAATTTAGATCAAAAACTGATTTCTGAAGTTATATTTTATTTAAATGATATAAGTTTGGATTATACCGAAGACTTCTTTAAAATACTTAATACTAACGATTGCCAAATTAGTACAACCTCAAGGTACCTTTATAGAGTATTGTGAAAGTCAGATAACTTGGAAAAGTTCAGTCATCCAGATTATTAAAGTATCTAATCCAGAATAATGAGATTCAACTTCAAAAGTGATACAATTCGAAACTGTACGTTAATTAAAATGTGATTCAAGCATAAATCCATTCAATCATAACATTTCTCAGAACCTAAAATCCAGCTTATTCTATTACAGTAAAACAAAATTGAGTTTTCACGTGAACATTGCCGCCTAGTAGTCATGATCCCGAACCGTGTCTGACGTTGTCGTGTGGCAGGTTCCAGTCCTGACGCCACTGAAGACACGCCATGTAGAGGAGCTGATGCTTGTTAAATGCGTCAGTGCTCAAAGTCCTCACGTAAAATTGGAGTGGAACTCAGGCAAATGGGACGCAAAATTTCAAGTGTTGCTCTCGTTTCTAAAAAGTAATCGTGGTTCGTCACAAATAAACCGCGCGTTGCTTTAGAACTGTGATGCTCAAACTTTTTATCGCTGCGGACCGTTAAACGTTTAATAATTTTACCGTGGCCCGCTGAGGGGGGGGGCGTTATTTGTTTATATTTCAGATTGTTTAGATTTAATAATTATAAATAAATTGTATTTAAACATGACATCCGAATAAAATACAGTTACACGAAAAAATGAATATAGGAATTTAACATGGAATATAAAACGATTTCTGATGAAAGTCACAGATACCCACGAGAGATACACACAGTAAACATAATAGAAATAAATTAGAGTGACCTTAGATGACCTGGTACCATTTAATACACGGACTGGTACCGGTCTGCGGCCAGGGGGTAGAGAACTAATGCTTTAGAGACAATTAGTTTTTTTTTTTTTACTAGAGAGCTATTAAATGATAATTTTTTAATTGGAGTAGATGTGAGTAAGATTTAATTAAACGTAGTAGCAGTTCAATATCTAATTAAAATGAACAAATAATGTAGTTAAAACTTTTATTCTACACACTTTTCCCATCTTTTATGTTTTTAATACAAAATGGTTTTTGTTGTTTGCCACCAGTCTCATTGACTTTTGATGCTTCAGAAATTAAGATAACTTCATAAACAAAATGAAGTCAACCAAAACATTCAATGTTACTTCTTTCGTTGTTCGAACGGGACTATTCTGATCTTTACTACGCCAAATATATATTGTGAAAAACTCTAATGGAGCATGAAAAACAGGTCAAGCATGAATTTTTTTTCGTGGAATTTCTTGCGTTTTTTTTTTTTTTATTTGTGACTCTTTGTTCTTGCATTTTTATCGAGTTCAGCACTTATATTTTGGGGGTTCTTTCTAGCATTAAGACTTTTCAAAGCTGAATATTTTTGGTTGACTCCCACAATGCAAGTAAAATATACAAAATTTTGTAAGATAAAAGAAAATTAAATATGACATAGAACACAATAATATATATGATCATGTTTAAGATTAATGTTATTCCACAGTTGTTCTCTTTTTTATAGGTAATGGCTTTAGAAAAAAGAATTTTTGAAAGGTAAGCCATTCAAAGAAAATATTATCATATTTGATGAAGCAAATAAGGTGAACAATAAAAAATATTAAATAATACATTTAGTGGGTTTTAATCAGTTTATTTATGCAAGGTGTTATTAAAAATACATTAATTAATTTATACGTTTAATTTATGATTACACAAAGTTCAAAAAACACACGAAAACTAAAATTCATTTTTTTTTAATATTGAAAATGTAATACAGTGACACTTCGATTAACGACACACTTTAATAACAAATCGCTGTGAGCAAAAAAACAAAAATAAATAAATAAATGTTTGGGATATTGACGGATGTTTATATGTTTAAGATTCTTAAAGTACTTCAAAATATTCATACTAACGTCACTTATCATTTTATACACAATTTGTATAAAATGGTTATGTGCTTCCACACACAATCAACGTGTTTATGACTCCATGTTGCATTCTGAGTGTTATTTCTTGTTTTAGGGTGTTACATAAAGGATTATTCATAATTTTCCCTCCGGGTTTTCGAAACGTTATACTAAAAAAATTAAGATAGATACGGCAAAGAAAAATATTTTAAAGAATGCAGGTACACACACAGTTCAAATTTTATTTACATATTTTACCGGTGTAACCTTGGTTACAAGGCATACACTAATGCGATGATCCAGTTCTTGACCCACTTTACTGAACAATGTACTATTAACGTTTTTGAAAGCATGTGTTATCCTTTCCGTCATGTAACAGAATTTGTTCTTTTACATAAGCCTAAGTTTTCTTACCCCTTTTTGCAGCGTGATTCAGCAGAACTGTATGAAATTATAACTCGGCTTGTCAATAATATTAATAGTACCATGTTGAATAGAATGTGGCAGGAACTGAATTATCGCATTGATGTATGTCTTGTAATCAAGGTTATTTTCATAGAACACCAGTAAAATATGTAAATAAAACTTGAATTGTTTCTGTATTCCCTCAAATGTTCGTTTTTACAGTATTCGTCTTCGTTTTTTTACTATAGCTCTTTGAAATCCCAGAAAAACTTATGCCTAACTTTGTAAAACTATTCTACGGATCTTTACTTAACAGATTGAATTTTTTACCTGGCTGCAAAATGTGTCCCAAGGAGAAGTTTATCGAGGGGGAAAACACAGAATGAAAAAATAATTTTGTGCCTTCTACTAATTAATTTAAAATGACAATGTAATTGTGCTGCTTTCTCATTTAAGCTACCACACTTTATTCTACCATCATTAAAACTAGTAGGCTGTTTTAAGATCTGAAACATGTCTCATTTTCCCTACTTTGTTAGTAATTATTTCAAACCTAAAATCTTCGAAAAATAAAATCTACCCAGCATATCAATTATAAAATGTGTTTTAGTCATTGTCTTTTGCAAATCAGAAATGTTTGCAAAGAAATATATTCAAAATTATTCGGAAATTTCAGAAAGGGCCAAGACATCAAATCCATAGCTACAATACTCTTCTTCTGCTGAATTGAATTTTTAAGTCATGTTTCAACATGTTTAAATTTATTATTTGCTTTTTGAAGTAAAATTACTCTATGATCCTCAGAGTAAGCACTCGGATTAGTTGGAAGCTGTGAAGAGTTCTTAAGTAGCTATTTTCTTCTCTTTTCTAAGGGTAATTTCTTTAGAGTTTTTTTAATAATCGCTCAAACTTTTGACATTTTTCGAGCATTAAGTTGAATTGGTTTGTGGAAGTGTACAGTAAACCCTAGGAAACGGGGAATTGTTTCCAATTGATTGATAATGGTGAGGAATTTTTCAGCAACTGCAATTTTAGCTGGGAATTGCTGAAGAGCATAACTTTGTATGGCGTATCCTAGAAACTCGCCTTTTCTTATTAGCAATTAATCTTCAGCTCAAGTCTAAATTTTGAAGCAGTTTCTAATACACTTTTCTTCTTGAGTAAATCTTCTTTTTCATCAAAAACTGGTATAAGGTGTCCATATAAACTGTGGCAACCATTTTTCATCACATTTTGGAAGATATGGAAAACATACGTATGGGAAACACTAGGACGTATGAACAGACCAAAGTGAACGTTCAAAAAGCCGTATTGACAGTTCTGAGTTGTAAATGATGTATGTGTTTAACTTACTTTTTCAACATCTACATAAAAATGTCATTCTTCAAGTTGATAGTTGTGAAAATCTTGGAATTATGCAGTTGATTTAATACATATTTAATTAGCGGGAAAGGATATGATCGTTGATCATTTTGTGATTCAGTAGCATATAATCGATGAAAAGCCTCATTTTTTGTCTTTCTTTCTCACTAACACTATAAGACATAGATCAGTAGGCTTAATGGATCTAATTTCCCGCCATTTAGTTACCGTAAAATCTGGCGTATAGCGCGCAGTTACACTCTCAAGAAGCAATTTTTAATTGTTAGGTATATTGGCCGTATAACCACCCTTTCCTCGCTTTTACGAAGAACCATGAAATGCACGTTCACGATGTTGTTACATTTTGAAGTAATTTATTCGAGATATTATTTCAAGCCTTAGAAAAAAATAGTGAGCATCTAGAGCTACTACAACTCTTTAAGTTCATAAGACGAATGTCGTTTTTTTTAAATAAAAAAAGTATTTCGATATATGTAGAAGTCTAATTTTTCCCTACGCTTATCTTATCTTTATTTTTAAAGTATCATTTTTATACCTGGCGTAACGCGTACCCTAAAACTTCAATCTTATTTTTTGTGTTAAAAATTAGCGCTAAATACAAGGATTTTACGGTATATGTTTGTAAAAA
Organism: Trichonephila clavata; assembly: GCA_019973975.1. Classification (NCBI taxonomy): domain Eukaryota; kingdom Metazoa; phylum Arthropoda; class Arachnida; order Araneae; family Nephilidae; genus Trichonephila; species Trichonephila clavata. Next base: position 119,712 of record BMAO01015794.1, read on the forward strand.
ACTATTTGTGGTAAATGCCAATTTTTTTTTTTTAATAAATTGTCGTATTTTCTTTTTTGAACTATTTTTGGCCTAACGTCAATACCTTGTATTTTTAAAGATTTATTGTTAGAGATAAGTTTATTAAAAGTGTGCTAAATTTCTTTACCAGCAATATAGTAAAAAATATCCTTTTTGTCAATAATGTCATTAAGATTTAAGATTAAATAAGAATTAATTATTTTATTTCTAATTAATTCGTTCTTGTTCTCTCATACATAAATGATATCATGTTTACTTATGTAAACAATGCACTTTTTAATCAACAACAGTTCATTAATATATAATATTTAAATTCTCGAATTATTCACAGCAAATGGAAAACACAATTAAATCCGTTATGAATAATCCGAGTAGCACAGTATAATATATATAAATAAAGAATCAATGAGCCGTCGTATTCTAATAAAACTATTAATGTATACAGGCATTCTACATTTCATGAGTGAATGTATTGAGGAATCGTAACTATGAAAAGAAAGTTCAAATCCGATATGAAGCCCTGAACGTAAATAATTTGTTCACATTAAGCTAAACATGCACACACACAAACACACACACACACATATATATATATATATATATATATCAGTTGAAGTACTCGTTCTTCACACGGACAAATTTAAAAGAAAATAGATATAGACTGGCTGTTATGGCAGTAATATTTTAAGAAGCGTTAAACCAGGTATATATATATATATACATATATAGATAGTGTTTCCAAAAATTTAATTAACTTTTCAATAATATTATAAATAGTGTTAAGAGCGATTTCTTTAAATTTAATTACTGTATTACATCCAAAACCCACACACGAACTCTTACTTTTAATAGTATAACATAATGAACGGCATAGTATATGATAGCAATGAAATGATTTGAAATAAAGTTTTCTTTTGTGCGACATGTGTGAAAACATTTCATTCAAATAAAGCCCTACCAATCCTAAGCAGATTCGCAATCAGAGCTTTGGTATCAGGTTATCGTAGTACTTTTACCTCACCCACCATTTTCTTCGCTGCGACTTCCGTCACAGCAATTTTAAACATGCTAAGAAGTAAAGGAATCACTGAAAAAAAACATGCTCACGTAACTTGAGAACGTGTTTCTTTTTCCACTGAGATTGGTCAACGTGATATTAGTACCTGGATGCGCGTGTTAACTGGTTAATAAGAAAACTCTTTGTTTCCAAATTTCAAAGAACACAATTCATGTGTAAGATAATATATATCTCTCAAAAAATATCTTGTAAATTCTCTTAAACTGTCTTGGACGTAATGTAAATTGGGCATCCGGACAACGTGTTTCGCATAACTTTTAGGCCACATTCTGCTATCCAAAAAGCGTAGTATCTGATTATTTCATTTCTAAAAAAAATATTGTTTAAACCATCTGAGAAAAAAAATTCTTTCTGAAAAAGGTTCTGATTCTGTATGCATTTTTAATACCTAAAAATTATAAGCAAAACACATAATATACATTACAAGTTTAATTTATAAGTATTCAACACAATGATTTACCTCAATAGTTCTTTTCAAGAGCCAAATCATCCGACCGGATGAAAGGTTGATAAACAAGATACTTTCTCACATTATCTGGCAATAAAAATACAATATTTACCTCACGTTTCTAAAGAGAATATACTTGAAAGGAATATCAATTTGTTTGCGAAAGAAATAGATACAGTGTTTTCCCCTGTATGTAATATACATCACAGTTTTATTACTACTCTTGGGTTTATTAAAAAGAAATAAATACAACTATGAGCCAAATTAAACGTCTAACTGTGAAAGAAGACATTTTATTGGTTAGAAGATTATATAAATAAATTTCTCTAAAGCAGAGTACTAAAATAAATCATCTAGATCTTCTCCGATGGAGTGAATAAGAAAAAAAAATCACTTCTCTTTTGTAAATAAAAGTGAAGTGATTAATATACTACTGTGTATGTTCTTTAAGATTTTGGTAAGTGTTCCCGGATTATTGTGGAGAAGTTACAACTGTGAAGGTCAAAACTATGCGAAAGAAATGTTTATCATTTGGTTATATTAACATAAGAAGACAAAATAAAAATAAATATTTATTTATTTCGATATTTTACTTGTAATTAAACAGTTAACTATTAACATTGCATGTAATATACATTTCACATTTGGAGGATATGAAATGAATATAAATTTTAAAATATATTTTATTGTAGATAATCAGTTTTAATTATATTGTTTGGTTCGGGGAAATTCAGCATTTAATTTTTTTTTTCAAATGAATACATTGAAATTTGAATTTTTATTTAGCGTACAAATTCTAGCTAAAGTTATTTCTTTCACTATTTCAGCTAGCCTTTGGTGCAATTCGGTTGCATTTTCGATTGATTTGATAGAAGTTGGAAGGCAAACACACTTCGAGCATAACGCAGAACAATGTGTGATGGAGAGTGCCAATTTTCCTCTTCTTCAAAAAGATGCTAGTCACTTATTAATCAGGAGGTATAGAAGTGTTTTGATTTTTTTCCAGAACTGAAGTGGACCCGTCCCTTCTTCTTCACCCCCTATCCGCTAGAAGTTCAGTTTTCAGACACCGTGCATCCACGTGTGCGTTTATCTCAATCTCCCAAGTAAAAACTTTCCAGCAACACACGTCAAGAAGACACCTTAAGCCACGCCTCCCGGATCTCTTCCCAACATCCAATCACCTGCATGACATTCCGCAGACTGTGCAATTCCACCTAACGTAGTCTCTATCCTCATAGACTTTCCTGATATGGGATTGAGAACTGTGTTTACAGTCACGAACAGTTCACACCATTCCACCAACGCGTGTGTGTATGTATAGTGTGCTGATTTTAAACGAGATGGTAATACAATTATATATATATTATATATATATATTATATATATATTTAATTTGTCAGTGGTTTTATATATATATATATATATATATTAAACTGTGGTCATTCGACCCCAAGAGAACCTAAATGCCTTTCTAAGGGTCCGCGAGATCTCTCATTAAATATTAAGATTTCCTTTTTTAACTGATTCTGAAAGGTCTCTTGGAAATATTAGAAAAAGTACTATCCTAGACTATATCAGTAAATTGCCACTAATGAAAAGACTGTACTAGAAAACATCTGATGCCTTTTTTAACTCTTTATTTACGTGAAAGAACATTTTTGGGTATCTTAAAAATAAGTACACAAACCGTCTGAAAAGCGTAAACCCGGAATTGAGACTGCAGATTTCAAATATTACAACCCGATATAGCAGCGCTTGTAAAAGAAACGCAGCATCATTCTTGTCATTAAAATTTTTAATTAATACATTAATTACATTATTTATTTATTCAAAATTGATATTTTGTAATATTTATACATGTACAATTCTTCGATGTTTATTGTTTCCTTAAAGAAAAAAAAAGTTTATAAAAAAGTTTGTATAAGTTGAATAGTCAATCACATAGGATTATTAATGAACCTTTTAATTACTCAAACATGTATTGGAGTCTTGGGAGATCGCAATGCCAGGCTGATTTATTAATGGGAGCCCACAGCGATCGAATTTTAAAGAACCGCTTAAGTATGCGATATGATGGCATATATAGTTTAAAACTCATAAAAGGAATTAGATAGCTATTAATAGTCTTACATTAATTATACTAAGTTTCAAATGTTATTCAAGTTATTCTCTTTCTTGCAATATATATTTGGAGATTTTCAAGAGTACTTCAAATACAACTAATTGCAAATTAATGAAACAAAGTTAAATTTTCTTCTAGATCAAATAAAAAAAATTATCCTCAATATTATTTAGCTTTTTCATTTATACGTTTATATTCACCAAGAATAGCACAAACGGTCAGAATTTTCATATAAATAGGTTTTACGGTTAAGTGCTTTTTCCAATCTTTTTTTTTTCTCTT